>JAHDVE020007562.1:0-17030 GCA_022606495.2 Halesus radiatus
AGTGGATCTCCATACTGTGCTGGGTGGGCAAAGGCAAACGGCAAATCCGTCGCGTTTCCGTAGAAACGCCGGATATTAAAATCGAATAAAAGAATAAATTGAAATCGTCGATCACTTCAGCGCAAAAGTGAGAGAAAGTAACCGAATGAATAGAGGAATTAGGAAGAAGAATTGGATGGAAATACTTACCGACTTTTATCTGGAATGAACACTGAAGTTCAAATAAATGTAATATTTGAAAAGATTTTTCAAAGTTTTAACTAGTGCTACCCGGATTTTCTCGAACTTCTACAATACCTTTTCTCATTGAAAACTTGAAAAATATGGTGCCTTCTTTGTATTTTATGAGAGTATAGTGGTATAGAATACATAGTATATTCTATTTCAACTAACGGATATTACGCTAGGAGATAGGATAAATGTCAGTATTCTATTAAAATAAAGTTTGCACAAGATCAGTAGTTTATAAAAACAGGTTTTTTAAACTTGTAAAAAGCGGCATCAGATGACTTCACCATAGTTGTCAATCTCGCCGCATTAATCCGCAATGGCATCCCAATCGGGATAGGAGGACGTCACGGACATTATATATCAAATTCACCGGTTGTTCGTGGCCTATCTCACTGGGAGTTTGAAAAAAAAGTGTTCTACATAAAAAATACTATGTTGCTCTATCACATATTTTGTATTATATTGTTCCCTTGATCTAAAGGAATTTCTTCACGTCACTGAACCCGAAATTAACGACCTAGCAATAAGAAATAATTCGGCCATTCATTAAAACGTGTGTAGCTAATGAATAATAAAATGTCGTAGGTTACAAAAAATAGGTTTAAATGAGAACATTTACATAAAAACTTTACTGTTGGATTTTTATATAAAAAACGTATATTCTGTAATTAACTTATATTAATAACGATTTAAAACACGAAAATCCGTACAAAATTGTTGTTAACAAATCTTTATATACGGCGCACACGGTCGTCTGGTAGATTCCAAAGGATTGGACGCTCGGCGCGGTTTCCTGCCGAAGCGTCACGAGAATGACGATGTATGAACTATTTCTTAGGATAGAAAGCCCCATAGACGCTAAATTCATAGCGCACATAGGAAATTTCGGACTCCCTCTCGGAGAGTATTACCTATACGGACGGGAGGATTTTTTAGTACCGAATTTGAATTGCGCGCGTGTCGAAAAATAATAATAGATGATTTTTTTTTCTTCTTTTTCTTATGGCAGTTCACTGCATAATCGCACGTTAGAAAAAACCGCCACTGATAAAATTGATAATATATATATATATATTTTTTAATTCTATGAACTACCACAATAAAAATACATATATTCAGATTCAATGTGTGTTGCTCTATCGTTATATGGAATTCCTTGTTAACGAACCAAAATTCTTTAAGTAATTCCAGGTATACCCACGCACTGGACTTGCCTATGTGGGATTTTTTGTTTTATATACTTTACACATAGGTTGTTCAGATGTATTTACAATTTAATGTAAAAAAAAAAACAAAACAAAACAAAATGTTCATAATCATTGTACCTTTTGTGTGAATGTATGTTTCAAAAAATAAATTAATAAATAAAAATAATATATATTTTTTTTTAATTTAAAATTTGTACGCAGGGCGATAACATTGTACTCGAATGACTAACACAATAGTGTGGAAACGTTCCAGAGCTAGTGTTAATGATCTCCACAAGGCAAAAGCCGAAAGCACCACACACCACGCCACTCCCAAAAACTATTATTCTCGCGGTATCTAATATCTGCTGATGATAAGTCCTAGTCCCTCTAGTCCCGTGAACAAACACGAGGACCACTTCGTTAGGCGGCAAACAAAGAGCCGCAGCGCGTAATGTAAGCCACACTGCGGCCGAGGCGAACGCGCTCGTAGACACTGGTACTACGATCGGCGTAGTAGTGCGCTACGCCGGAGAAATACATAATCACGACCTGCTACGATGACCGTACAAATAACATGTATTTTATATCTCTCCAACTATATTATTTTCTCATTTCTAAATCTTAAAAAAACACTTCATATTATTAAAAAGACAATGGCATATTGCTATTTGTGAACAGTTGAATGAATAGTTAAAAGTTTTATAGCTCACGGTAGAAATGGGGTTCAGAACTAAAAATAGTATAGATTACCTAAAAATTCGTGACAGAATAAGTTGTTCGAATTTCAAGGCGCAACAGCTTACCGTTAGAGGGTTTTCGATGCTAGAGATAAACAAAATTTCTACTTAATAGTTAAGGTACGTTTTTGTCTTAAAGATTTTCTGCTTAATAGTTGAGGTATGTTTTGGTCTTACTGATTTTCTGCGTAATAGTTGAGGTATGTTTTGGTCTTACTGATTATCTGCTTAATGGTAAAGGTATATTTTGGTCTTACTAATTTTCTGCTTAATAGTTGAGGTATGTTTTGGTCTTACTAATTTTCTGCTTAATAGTTGAGGTATGTTTTAGTCTTACTAATTTTCTGCTTAATAGTTGAGGTATGTTTTAGTCTTACTAATTTTCTGCTTAATAGTTGAGGTATGTTTTAGTCTTACTAATTTTCTGCTTAATAGTTGAGGTATGTTTTAGTCTTTCTGATTTTCGGCTTAATAGTAGTTCATGTGGGTTTTGGTCTTAATGATTAGTTTATTATCGCTCTGATGAATTTGAGACTATTTGTAGCAATTGATTCAAATTCTTACTTGGAGGATTACAAATCCTAAGAAATAATATTAGCTATTTATCAACAAAAAAAAACTACAATGTAGCGCTGCTTTCCTAATATAAATACATTTTGTCTATTGATATTAACGTTTAAACTCTGAATTTATACATGCTAAATAACCGACTCTCTAGGATAGCCGGAATATGCTAAGATATAAAACGATAAACATATGTTGAAAAAGGTTTTCATTTAGAAATGCGTAAATAACTAAAATATTTAAACGATAACTCTGGCGTTTCATCTTGGAAGCGGAAGGAAGTTTTCATACTCGAAATTGGAAAAGTCAAATAAGTATACGAGTATATATAATTTCTTCAAAAGATTGGTATTCACTTTGTGGCGTCATTATTAATAAATGAATTAAAAATTCCTTTGTAATCATCACTTTTTTTAATATACTAGTATACACTCAACACGTTTCGAAAGCGAAGCTTTCAGCTATCTCTTGAATTTATTTTCATATATTAATTTGTTTATCATTTGTCTATACTTGACCTTATTATTTTTTAGTATTCTGTACGTCCCGATGAGGAAACTTCGCTTTCGAAACATCTTGATATGTATATATTTAAAAAAAGTGTTGGAAACAAAGTAATTTTTAATTCACATATATATTTTAAATTTAAAGCAAGTCAAATTTAACAAAATTTAATTCAAACATAAGTATAATTTTCCCGTTAAACAGACAGTTTGAAAATGGTTTTGGACGAAAATGGTTCAGCTGTCACAACAATAACAAACTCAAATACTTGCAGCACTTTATAATAACATTATTAAATTTGAAGTAAAAAAAAAAAACAAAATAATGAAGTTTTACGAATTAAACACAATAACTAATATTAAAAATAAATAAAGTACAAATAAGTGCAAATATTCGGTAAGTACGTAATATAATAAAATTAACAGATTATTACGTGGCAGCACTTGAATAAAATAATACCCAGTAAATTATACATTAAATTGCGTTGTTTAGACTCGGAATGGGTCCGGATCCAGCCCCGTGATGTGTGCGCATCTGGGAATCAGTGATCGAACCCACTGGCACGGTCGTAGCTCTTCGTAACCGCCAGTCCCCTGGGAGACGTGTGTTTGCCAAATTATCGGATGTGACGTGGGACTTCCTTTTTCCAATGGACATGCATACTGCATACGGCTATTCATTCTGAGAAACCACGACATAATATAAATGATTTAATCAGATAAAGGTATATAGAGAAAACGATTCATATTCACAACGAGGTACTATGATCATATTTGATAAATAAATTATTCACTTTCAACCACTGACGTTAGAATGAATAGATTTGCCTTAACGTACAATTTCGACGGCTGGAGGCAAAAGGCCACGTCACACCCATTTTGGCACCAGCCTAGTTCACTGCCGTCCACGTTTGTTTCGGGTGATTTTTTTTACTACAGAAAGCACATTATAAAACATCAATAAATAGGTTAAACTAAATACTCTACCAAAATATTCGGTTTTGCAAACAAGCCGAACCTTTGTACTTCTTTGCTGTTTTCACTTATATTGGAGGCACGCCTAGCTCGCCCCTCGCTCCCTTATCTTTGTTTTTGGTTTCTTCCCCTTGCGTGTTAGGGCATCCCTGTGTATTATTTTCTCTGTGCGTTCAATGTACAGAACGTTGAAATTCTTTTATGTTATTTAATGAAGTAAATTTTAGGATATTAACAAATGGTAGGTACAAAATCCAGGTCTTTCCTAAAACCCAGCAATACTCCTTTTCACACGTTTCTCAGTATTTTGGTAATTCCATGTATAAATTGTACCGTTATAACGCATTAGTTTAATGAGATTGCCGTCTATAACGGAATTTCATGTTATTTACAAATGCATCATATTAATTAGAGCAAGCTGAGGACAGAACTTTTTGAATTAATGGAAAATACCGATGATATAAAGCCGTCAAAATGTTGATAATAGAATTGTACTGAAATGTGTGTGTGTTTGAAAGCTAAAGCATAACTCGTCGTTTTTTTAAATACAGAAACACTAATTTTACTATCATTCGAGAATTATTATTTTTTTTTTAAATCAGTTTTAAAATTAACTGATGGAGGCAGGAGCGGCGTGTGAATGCTGTGTTTGTTTTATTGGCATTTTAATCGTGATTCTGAAACAGTCTGTCTTATCTACAATACTTGTCCTCCACCCTACAATTATCTATTCTCTTCAAGGCCCAGATTCACTATTTTCTCTCCCTTAACACCTTTTTCTAAAAATATATAATTATTTATTTTCCGTTTCTCGAGGCATATACAGCTTTACACCCTCTTGCGTCATTCGAAAGCTCTTCTCTCCGTTGTTCTGCTCTGCATGTCTAAATCCATGAGATCCTTTTCTTACTAATATTGTTTATTACGGCACCGGCCATGCATGATTTCGGGTCTGCTAATTCGTAATATCATCGCATCAATGAATCAATTAATAATTCAAATATGATCATTAACAGTACGAATATTACTTTTGAAATGGCATCAGATTATTGATCCTGAATACCAGTGGCGTGCAGTCCATAAATACTGAAAAGCTGTGCCTATCCTAAGAAAAATAAACATAAAAATAAATAAACAAACAATCAAACATTTTTACCTGAAAACTACCTTATAACGTTAGACTTTCGAAAAATGTAATGTTTCTTT
The DNA here is from genome assembly GCA_022606495.2 of Halesus radiatus. NCBI lineage: Eukaryota > Metazoa > Arthropoda > Insecta > Trichoptera > Limnephilidae > Halesus > Halesus radiatus. The sequence goes on from JAHDVE020007562.1 coordinate 5,407, forward strand.
TTTACTTACATTTTACCCCCGGACATCTTGTACACAAATAGGTAAATAACTTATATGAATATGATAATATAATGGCCGTTTTCAAACATTCAAGGGACAATTCTTACCCGAACTTGAAAAACTACACATACACCTATCTACCTATGATCACACCACTGCTGAATACTGAATCACTAATAATAAATATTTATATATAATTATATATATATATATATATATATAATAAACGTATAGTAATACTCTAAGGGTCAGATTTTTCAGACTTCGTCGGCCAGGCAGAAACAACATTAGTACCCCCTTAATTCTTAAAACCTTAAGGTTCGTTTTCGCTCAAAAATTAATGTCATCTTGATTCCGCCGGGCGTGTCTCGCGAAAGTCAACCGAATCACCCGTCGACTTTCAAACACCACAAGGCTCATTTTGGCTAAGCGAGTCTGAATTCGCACTAACCGAGTTATCCGCGGGTGTTCCACGCGTTGGCTTGCCAAAAAACACCGTAAGCATATCGACTTTCGAAGAGAGTAAGGCTCAGAGTGGGTCAAATCGGGTGGGTACCTCCTACAATGTAGTCAGCCGCGGTTAACTTCGTAATACAAACCAATTTCAGGACTGCAATGGGCATCTACTAGTAATATATACATCTCTTTACATTCACGAGAATAATATAATTAAACTGAAAAGCAAATGAAGAAAACAATATTTATAATTTCTTCAAACGATTGGTATTCACTTTGTGACGTCATTATTAATAAATAAATTTAGAATATGTACTTTGTTTTCACCACTTTATAAATAAACATAGATATCTTGCTTTCTTCATCAGGAATATATGAACACTAAAAATAATGATGTCGAGTATAGAGAAAAAATAAAAAAGCATCGCTTTCGAAACATTTAGATATCTATGAATATTTAAGTGGTGAATACAAAAGATATTTTTTAATTCATTTAAAAATAATATTTGATTGAGTAATCTTCGTCCATACTTGATAACTTTAACGAAATTTCAGAATAAAGCTCCGAGAATTTAGAATACACTATATTATTATTAGATAGTACTATTTAACTTGCTAGTCATCCGGGGTATTGAAGACCTTCTCAAACATGAACAAATAATACCGAATTTATCCCATTGAATATTCAATTCAACCTAACATCGTTTGCGGTACCCATTACAAATTGCCAAAAGGGTTCAACATATTAATTCTATATTCTACCTCGTATTAAAATGGTCCCAAAATGGTGTTTACTGACTGTGATTTCAAAAGTACCGCATTACGATTAATGGATTATATCCATATCACAGAAATAGCGACAAATTAACGGAGCTATTGGCACGTTCCAAATAAACGAAGATAATAGGGTGCCGCGTAAAGCCGGTACACATCGGTGGGTTAACTCGTTCACTGTCTGTTTTCTAGGTACTATGTAAGGTTGACGTATGACGTACGTCCCCTTTTAACGATGTCTTTTTTAAAGCACTTTAGCTATACGAACGACGTTCACGACAGTGGCGGGCAAACCAAAAGGCTGAAAAGCTGTGCCTACCCTAAGAAAAACGAACCAAATAAAGAAATTAAACGATAACAGAAAAATATGACAAATTCCTGATCAAAATGTTTTCTTCCGTGAATTTGGTAAGAAACTTGTACGCCCATTAATTCAGTTGGCCACAACAATCAGCGAAAGATGATAATAAAATAGCCATTTTCAAATATTCAATGAAAAACCACACACAGCCTACGGTCGTAGAGCAATGCCCGCCACTGGTTCATATAGCTAATAAGTTGAACATATACGACATACACGTTCGCTGCCAGATTTATACTGTGTACGATTGGCACGTCACCTATTTTGTACGCGAAAAAAGGAACCTTGGCAGCGAACGAGTTAAGAGGAACGGCTGCGCTGCCTGTTTCATACATAACTTAATTTTGGATTTGCGGCCAAAATACCCATCAAATCTGGATGGCATATATTATATTTTTATTAATTAAAGGTTAAGTAAATATCTAGTATGGATGAGAATTATTATATTTATTTTTGTTTTAAATTACGAACGCCATGAAAAAAAATCATAATTCAGATGAAAGTATAATTATTTTCGGGTTTATCGTATTTTCCTTTTTTTTAATTATCATATTTGCTACGTAAATATGATTACGTAAATAAAAATATGAAAACAAAATATAAAAAATAAAAAAACGTTTTTTCGGGTCGATATTTTCAATTATGTAAGGCAAATTTGCGTTCCAAAGTAAATTGGTCGTTTTTAATTTAATTTGAAGTCCACCATAATGCTAATTTTAAAATAAATAGAAAAATTTCATTATATTTTCCAAGAAGATGGGATAAAGCTTTTTTTTTTTAATCTCCGTTAACCCCCAAATAATTGTTAAAGTTGCCTCTAAAATCGCGAAAAATCAATTCCTTTAATAACCCATACTTCATAATTTAAAACAAAAATTAATTAATTACTTCTAATACGTATTTACTATACTTTTACCCGGTATTTACTATACTTTTTGATGAAAAAAAGATCATTAGGTTTAGGTGGGTATTTTGGCCCCAAATTCAAAATTAAGTTTTGTATGAAACAGGCCGCGCGGTCATTCCTATTAATATGGGAAACGTTATAAATTCTTGGAAATGAACTAAATTCGATGAGAAAAGTAGTAAATCGATCTGAATGTTGTGCTGCTTTCATGCATATCCACAACAGTCCCAAATGCTCGGAAAAATGGAAGGAGACATGCCTATTTTGGGCAATTTTGTAAACGGGGAAAAGCTGATCTTGAAGCTTCAGATCTAGCTTCCATGTCTGGATTCGGATGCAATAAAGAGCGGCTGCGTGCTCAAAACACGCACGCAGCTGATGATTCGGTGTCTGGGATCCTAGTGTGAATGGAAGAATGGTGGGGCTCGCTTCGCGGGACCATGCCGTTTAGTCGCCGGAAATTGTCTCAGCGCTCTTATTGGTTGAAAAACAAAGATGGCCGGCATAACTTACCGGATTGGTTGATTATGGTCACGTGATTGCGAGATGTACTATTATTGGTTAAGGCGTAACGTTTTGCAATCGAGTGGCTAGAAGTATTTTAGAATCTCCTATTCGTTACGTAACAAATGTTCCCATAACAAATTGTTTATTCATATACAGTAAGATATGCCGCAAATATCGGTAAGCTCCTTGGTTTCCGACTCCATACATATAAAAGTCGTATAAAATCCTTTTCAGATGTTCTAGTCTAGGCGCTCACTGCATCATACCATCTACATACCAGCCTACATGATTTAGTACCATCAGAGAATTGTCAAACAATAATTTAGCTCCTATCGAATCTGTCAAAAGTTGTGGTGAGCTGGTGTTTGATTATTGGTTTCTGCAGGTTTTTTTATAATAAATATTTTAAAAAATTATCTTATTTTGTATGTAAACCATAATGACACTTTTTGCGTAATTTTTTTAACGTTTTCGCCTGGCAAAAATTGTAATACAACTTTAAAAAAATATTGTACTTAATTTTATTAAAATTATTTTTCCCATAATCTCCATAAAAATCTGGCAGTGAAGGGTTAATATTGTGAGAGTATAATATACAGTATAGCCCCGGTGATAAACCACAATTCAGAATGTAAAGGCTGCTTGAAAAAGCTCTAGCAATATATTTTAATGTATATTAAATAAAACAAACACTTTGTATTGGACGACCAGTTTATTTTAAATACATCAGAAACTGGGTTCACCTATCCCAAACTTCGTCGGGGTAAAATTAAAAACAAAACAAAAATACAGTGAGTGAGTGATATTTTAATGTGTTCACCTGTCTCTTTTACAGTCTATCCCGCCAAGTTACAAACCCTGCTTGGCCCCGTGTTGTAATAATTAAGCCGAGGGTCCGGGCGAGGGGGTTAAGAAGGACAGTTTCCGTGTTTGGAGTGGTCCTGTAATTGGGTCCCGCGTGTCGTGCGTAAATACGACCGACGCATTCATTACTGACCTATTTCTGTATCAGCAACTCCTGCTCTTCTGGTACTACGAAAAGCTAATGGTACCGCTCAAACCGTTGCTTACGGTGATTTTTATTAGAGTATACGGGTCTTTTCACTTACTAATTTGCATAAATAAATTAAAAAGGTTTGTGCACTTAGAAAAAAGATTATTAAAAAAAAAATAAGAAAAAGAAATGTTTTTGCGGTTTTACGTCGTAAACCTATCAAAAAGCACAACATCTCGGTGTATGTATCAGGAATAAGCTACGTGAACTCGTACTCAAGTAATGAGCTCTAGCGTCACGAAATTTTTAGAGATTTTCAGTATGGAATTTCTAGGTCAACGGTCGTGCAAGCAATTCAAATAGGTTTCACATTACAATTCCAAAGAGCACAATATTTGTATAAATGAAGCAGTATAAGCTACGCGAACACGTCCCCAAGCGATGAGCTCTGGTGCCATGAAATTTGTAAAGATTTAATCCCGGAATTCATATTATTTAAAAATTGTGATATGATAAGCCAAAAAAGGTCTAAAAAAAAAAAATATATATTACAGAAAATTTTTGACTTTTTATTACATAGATAAGTATTTTATTCCCCTTTTAAACCACCAGGAGCGCAAGCGTCAAGTTTAGTGGCGAGGCTTATAACTGTTAGTACAAACCTAATAGCCTCTTTTATTTTATATTTTTATTTATGTTCAAAAAAGCAGTAAGTCACATGTAGGTAGGTTACCTAACACTAATTTTTGTGAATTTTAGATTTCTATAATTTATTAAGAATATATTTCACAAAAAAATCGAGGAAAAAAGAGGCTATAGTGTAGAAAGTTGCCATCTCAATGTATGGGAAATGTCAGGAGCTGGAGGTATTGTTACATTTCTACGATATTTGGTAGTACTTAACTACTGGAATATAATAAGGGTTAGAATTGAAATTAAAACACTTTTGCACTTTGTTCCACTTATTTATTTTCACCAGGACCGGTTTCATCCTACTACGGACATTTTCAGACTGGTATTTATACAAACTTAGGCAGGAGTACACAACATTGTCTCTATATAACGAATGTTTCTATTTTGTTAATTTAAGGTATTATAAGTTATTTTGTTAATTTAACGTAATTATAATGTTTAATATTAAAATTATGAATGATGTTACATAGTAAATAGATATTTTTAATTCGCATGAATGTATATGAATTTGAAATAACTTATAATACCCGAATTTAGAATTAAATAATTTAATGTTTTAAATATTTTGTAAACAATCTATTTTCATCTTATTACTCTTATTTTCTATTATGTTTGATATACTTTGTTTCTACACATATCTAGGAATTATATTACATTACACGTATAACTTATTTACAACTACAAAGCTACAGACATGAGCCTAGTATTGTGGTTGAGAGGACGCAAATAAAATGTTACGTGCGCAAGTAAATTTTGATTGGTTTAATTTCATTTTAAAATATTCTGAATCGAAACGTCGCTTGAAATGGCTTTAGCCGTGTTTTATAACCAGATCAGAAGAGACAGGTACAACCCCACTTTCCTCCTCCCCACCTACTTCCCCTCCTCAAAAACCTTCAGCCTCACAACATACCCCAATTGGTAGATGTCATAGTCTTACTGCCTCTAGACGGTTGTGAGTAGTTGGAAAAAAAATGTAAAAATTAAAAAAAATTCAAAAACAAAATAATACCATTATGTTCTACAGATATTTCAATGGATCCTGCTAGCAGCGTTCATCCCCTCCGCGCCGGTCCACGTGCGTGAAACTCGATGGACACAAGCGGAACACCCGTTCACAGTTGATGATGGCTTCATGAGAACGGGTCGTTTCGCCGACTCGTTTTGGTATAACTCGGCTCGTATGTGGAACGAGCTACCGGCATCTGTCTTTACTCCCACATTTAATCCGAGCCTTTTCAAAGTCTGTACTAACAAATCCCTTCCTGCAGCCCTCTCCTTAATCAGCCTCGCAACGTCGCCCAACCGGGTGGTGAAATAGTTCGCCTGTATGTGCTCCGTACAGACAGTGTCGCTCGTGTGAAGTGTGACATAAAAAAATTAATCATTGAAGAAGATAATATTAGCAAATCTCAATGAGACATGAAACAAAAAAGGGGTGTAACCTATTTCATTTTTCATTGAGATTTGTTAATATTATGTTTCTAAATGATTAATTGTTAAAACGAGGTTCATAAGCTTCACTAAGTTATGCAAATAATTTGAATATCATTATTGCTAAAGCCTGTAAAATACAATAAATATTGCTAAACAGCCTTCATAAGGCACTTGATATACGAAATAAACTTTAAAGAAAAACTTACACGAAAATCGGTTTATAGAATATTATAAACTTTACTGGACAAAGTTTCGTATTATTTGGTACTTAAAAATATCTTCCTTATTCCATTCCATTTTCTAATGAAAGTCTCACTCCGTTACGAAATGCTAGTAAGACCCAAATTAGATAAAGGCAGCCAACACTTTTCCCAAAATGCCGGTTAATTATTCAATGTCAATTTAATTTTAAAGGCAACGAGGATTACGGCACAACGCGGCGCTATATTACAATGGAATACGCACTATTATATTGTGTATTGAACCACGTTAAAAGCAGTAAGCTTCAAACATTGATTGCGTTCTCACCCGTTTTACAAAGATAGTAGGAATTTAGGAATATTCGACATCGTTATACCGATCATGACGGCCTCCATGGTCGAGGGGTAAGGCTCTCGACTACGAATCCGAAGGTCGCGGGTTCAAATCCCGGCGTGGGCAAGTAAATTTTATTGAATTAATTTGTGCTGATTCACATTTAATTAATTTAAAAATAATATATAGCATATTTGCGCATGTTCCAGAGTGGAAGATACTCTCAGTATCGCCCTGGTGAAAAACCACCATTCAGAATTGAAACGTTGCTTTAAATGGCTTTTAGTCGTGTTTGGTGACCAGATCTGAATGGCCAGGTATTTCCCCTCCTACCTCTTCCCCCTCTCCTTCCCCTCCCCAATACCTTCAGCCTCACAACATTCCTCAATTGGGGATGCCATAGTCTCACTGGCTCCAGACGGTTGGGAGTATTTGGGACTCTTGTGCGGTAGTCATATAAAAAAAATGTAATGCGTAAATCGTTGTTTTAACCCTTTTTGCCGTTTCTGTCAAATGATTTAACATGTTTCTAATCATTTCAATATCTCTGTAAATAAACTACTAAACACAAATTTGGCATTTACGAGGAACGGCTGCGCGGCCTGTTTCATACAAAACTTTATAATTAATTAATGACGCCGCAAAGTGAATATCAATCGTTTGAAGAAATTACAAAAAAAAAAAAAAATATATATATATATTTGTACGTATTCAAAGGAATTGGATGAATTTTTAAAAGCCTTTTGGGGAATTCGTAAACCATTACAGATGAACTACCAAAACCTTAATATATTCATGGAGACATAAACTTATGGCCACACTCCTCCGAGAGCATTTTTTTTTCACGAAGAAGTTAAAAATTACAAAATTGTAATTGTGTACCCGTATACTGCGTGTACAGCACCGTAAGTAAGGTTGATAGGATAATATTGTTTAGCACCGTAAGTAAGGGAAGAGTTAATGCAGTCATATTAGTTTGTTTCACATCTGTATCTATTACAAAACCAGATTGGTTTTAATGATGATTTAAGTTTTTCTAAAACACTATAAATTCGAAATAATTATGAATATTCATTAAAATTTATGAACGAAAATGAGTTTTTGCTAACTTATGTTTAATGTCGAACACTAAAAAACTGTACAATGCAGTCATGATGACATACTCGTACAATTTTGAATAAACTCGAAAAAATTAAAGTTTACGGACATGTTTCGTGAACACCTTTCTTTAAGATTGTTTTTTTAATGCAACACAAGAGGCGTCTTTTTATTAAGCCTACAAGACGAAGGAGTATTAAATTGAGGCGGCTGGGTAGTGTGGAGGTAAACATCACATCCTTGGTCGCGGGCAGGAGACCAGCAGGAGTGGAAGCGTTTCCTGAAGGCGGCCGGGACACTCGAAGCGTTATAGAGTAGGTGAATACGATGATAAAATAATGGAAGCCACTCTCTTTCTGCTATCCGCGTATTCAAGGCTTTGCATTAATGAGATATGAACACTTTACAATTTAGAATGTCATCTTGATAGCGGCAAAGCTCATGAATAAATACTTATCTGTACCAAATAATGTCACTCACCGGGCCTGGCAGGGTGGGGCGGGTGTTCTTCCACGCATTTTCATAGGGACATTGACGAGGCACTAATTCTAACCCGAACACGGAGACGTGGCTCTTTTATTGTCACCACTATTTTCGATTATTTAACAGTTAAATCTAATCGTGAATGAATGAAACGTAGCCATAGGAAGCGTAGAGAGAGACAAATAAAAAGGAAGACACGAAAACGTTATAAAACAACAAAGTATTTTTTTAAAGCAACTATAAACCGTAAGATTCATAGTATAGATCACTTCACCGAACAAACCTTGTGTTGAAAAGGGAGTAAGTCAGTTACCCGTTTACCTGCTAGTCGAGCGTCCTACCCACCGGGCCATCCACAACCTTTTAAAACGATATAAAAATGTACATGAACATTACCCCTACCCCTACCCCTAACCCTACCCCTACCCCTACCCCTGCCCCTGCCCCTGCCCCTACCTCTACCTCTACCTCTACCTCTACCTCTACCTCTACCTCTACCTCTACCTCTACCTCTACCTCTACCTCTACTACCTACTACTACTACCCTTCTACCCCAGCCCCTACTAACCTAACTACTACCCCGCCGCCACCGCCCTTGCCCCCACCACCACCCCTACCCCTACCCCTGCCCCTACCCCTACTCCTACTCCTACCCCTACCCCTACTCCTACCCCTATTCCTGCCCTCAATTCCTACCCCAATCACAACCCAGTTTTCCTACAAAACGAACTAACAAACAAAAACCGCCGGGACACTCTTCTTTATTTAGATACATTGTTTCCGGGGATAAATCATTTCCGCTTCCGCGAAAGGGGCTCCTTCGCATTTTCCTACTGCGTAATGAAAGCCGGGACCGTGTAATGCGGCCCGTAAACATGCTAAGACAATGCGACAGTCGGTAAACATGCTGTTACATAAATCTCGACTCATGCCCTCAGACATGCCCTCGGTAAATCATTTAAATTTCAGACAAATTGAATTATTGTAAGCCTTAAATAAATGGTAGCGTCAAATTGCAAAATCTACATCGTACACTTAGTAATATACCCTGGACAGATAGGGTAACCAAATTACGAGTATCTTGTGTGATTACCATACAACAATCCCAATTGCTTCGTGTCAGTGGGACTAAGGCAGGGGAGCACAAAACTTTTTTATTTTTTTATTGGAGGGTGGCAAGGATCGTCTCGGGGGTGGGGCTGGGGGTCATTTCGATTTGTGACAATATTTGGTGACCATTTTGTGGTGGACTGGATTCGAGATTGTCGTCCTTTGTTTAGGTTTTACACTCATAATTGAATATGCTTGCTCGCTTATATAGGTCGATCAGAATAAACTTGCACGTTTTAACGCATTTTATATCCACCGAGAATTAACCTATAGACATTTGACGGCCTCCATGGTCGAGGGGTAGGGCTCTCGACTACGAATCCGAAGGTCGCGGGTTCAAATCCCGGCGTGCGCAAGTAAATTTTATTTAATTAATTTGTGTTGTTTCACAATGAATTAATTTATAAATAATATATAGTGTATTTGCGCACGTTCCAGAGTGGAAGATACTCTCAGTATCGCCCTGGTGAAAGACCACCATTCAGAATTCAAACTTGCTTGAAATGGCTTTTAGCCGTGTTTGGTGACCAGATCTGAATAGCCAGGTATTTCCCCACCTCCCTCTTCCCCTTCTCTTTCCCCTCCCCAATACCTTCAGCCTCACAACATTCCCCAATTGGGAATGCCATAGTCTCACTAGCTCAAGGTTGGGAGCAGTTGACACTCTTGTGCGGTATTCATGTAAAAAAATATATTTTTTTAATTATGACGAAGAATATTATTACCATTATCAAAATTATAACGAAGATTATTTCTATCATTATTAAAATTATGACGAAGATCATTAAAATTATGACGAAGATTATTATTATTGATAGGTGGGTAATATCAATAGGGCTCAGAGAAACAATTCGTGGTAGTATAATCTTTGTTTATTTTATAATAATCATATAACGTCCACTAGGTACTAAGTCTTAATATTAAAGAGTGTCTATTTCACTGAATTCACTTGGACTTAATTCTATGGAGTGTCTAATTCACTGAGTTTAGTTTAGTTTATAAAGACACTGGGTAACTTCGCTGAGTTGACTTTAGTTACAAAGGCACTGGGTAACTTCACTGAGTTGGCTTTAGTTTACAAAGGCACTGGGTAACTTCACGGAGTTGACTTTAGTTTACAAAGGCACTGGGTAACTTCACGGAGTTGACTTTTGTTTACAAAGGCACTGGGTAACTTCGCTGAGGTGACTTTAGTTACAAAGGCACTCGGTAACTTCACGGAGTTGACTTTAGTTTACAAAGGCACTGGGTAACTTCACTCCGCGGTGACTTTCCTTTCCGGAGGTAAGTCGAGGTAAGCACTCCACGGGTGGAAAGTCCGTGGTGGGGGTTTGGCAGCTATTTGCTGGTAACAGCGGGAGTCTGCAGCTCCGGGAGAACTGCCTTCTGTAGCCAAAATCCCCCCTTTTGAACGCCTGTCGAACTCGACGGCGGTTTCTTCGGGAGCCCGTCCCTTGCGTCCGGCGGCCTGTGATTGGCTCGGCATGGCGCACGGGGTTTTTCCCTTTGGGCGCTGCGGCGGAGCCTTCCGGGCGGGCGAGTTCTTTCAACGGCGTTTTAGCTCAGTGCCATCTCGTATCAATCCACCCGGGCTTCTTGAGCCAAAACTTCGTTATTTGAATCGTCCACCCGGTCTCCTTGGATTTCCGGTGCCCTTTTTATGTCGTCTGCATGGATTTTAATATGTTTGCCCCTTTTATCTACCCAGTAGGTGTGTCCTCTTCCTATTTTCGTGATAATTTTATGAGGACCACTCCATTTTGGTGCAAATCCTGCGAAGTTTCCTTCTGGGGCTCCGGTTAACTGGTGTTCCTTTATTAACACCGCTTCTCCTTGCTGGTATGTAAGCAAGGCTTGCGCCACTGGGGCGTACCTCTCTTGGTACGCTGCTTGGTTTACTCTAATGTTCTCATCTGTTATTTCTCGCTGGTGGGGTAAGACGATTTCCCCTTCTGCGTTGTCTGGGTAAGCCTGCCACTCTCCTGGTCTCGGTATATCGTATCCCAGTAGTGCTTTACTGGGTGATACGCCTGTTGCTTCGTTCCGCCTGTTTCGGGTCGTCATTATTACTCCCGACAGTTTGTCATCCCATTCGTTGTGAGGTGAGTCTCTGAGGAGAATTCTCAGTCATTTTTTGATCTCCTGGTTTCTCCTTTCTGTAGGGTTTGAGCGTGGGTGGTAGATGGCTGTTGTCCAATGATTACATTGCCATTTTTCTACTGCGGCCAGCCATTGGCGGTGGATGAACTGTCGTCCGTTATCTGTGAGTA
>JAHDVE020007563.1:0-41992 GCA_022606495.2 Halesus radiatus
GGGTAGATATAAAATCACCGTTTTCTCAGACTGTATGCGACCAAACTAAGTGATATTTTGTATTCGTATATACATTGATGGTCTTATTACAAATTATACGAAAATTAGGCAAAAAGTGAATTTTTTAGAAAATCCCATACTCCTTGGAGAACTTTCCTCTTGGGGTAGATATAAAATCACCGTTTTCTCATGCTGTATGCGACCAAACTAAGTGATATTTTGTATTCGTATATTCCATTGATGGTCTTATTACAAATTATTCGAAAATTAGGCAAAAAGTGAATTTTTTTGAAAATCCCATACTCTTTGGAGAACTTTCCTCTTGGGGTAGATATAAAATCACCGTTTTCTCATGCTGTATGCGACCAAACTAAGTGATATATTGTATTCGTAATATACATTGATGGTCTTATTACAAATTATTCAAAAATTCGGCAAAAAGTGAATTTTTTAGAAAAATCCCATAATTTCTGGGGAACTTTCCTCTTGGGGTAGATATAAAATCACTGTTTTCTCAGGCTGTATGCGGCCAAACTTAATGATATTTCGTATTCGTATATACATTGATGGTCTTATTACAAATTATTCGAAAATTCGGCAAAAAGTGAATTTTTTATAAAAAACCCCTAATTTCTGGGGAACTTTCCTCTTGCGGTAGATATAAAATCACCGTTTTCTCAGGCTGTATGCTACCAAACTAAATGATGTTTTGTATTCGTATATTCCATTGATGGTCTTATTACAAATTATTCGAAAATTAGGCAAAAAGTGAATTTTTTAGAAAATCCCTTACTCTCTGGAGAACTTTCCTCTTGGGGTAGATATAAAATCACCGTTTTCTCAGGCTGTATGCGACCAAACTAAGTGATATTTTGTATTCGTATATACATTGATGGTCTTATTACAAATTATACGAAAATTAGGCAAAAAGTGAATTTTTTAGAAAAATCCCATAATTTCTGGGGAACTTTCCTCTTGGGGTAGATATAAAATCACCGTTTTCTAAAGGCTGTATGCGACCAAACTAAGTAGTATTTTGTATACGTACATACATTGATAGTTTTATTACAAATTATAATTAGGCAAAAGTGAATTTTTTTAGAAAATCCCATACTCTTTGGAGAACTTTCTCTTGGGGTAGATATAAAATCACCCCGTTTCTCAGGCTGTATGCGAGCCAAACTGCGTGATGTTTGTATTCGTATAAACATTGATGGTCTTATTACGAGGTATTCGAAAATTCGGCAAAAAGTGAATTTTTTTAGAAAAATCCCATAGTTTCTGGGCAACTTTCCTCTTGGGGTAGATATAAAATCACCGTTTTCTCAGGCTGTATGCTACCAAACAAAATGATATTTTGTATTCGTATATACGGTGATGGTCTTATTACAAATTATTCGAATATTAGGCAAAAGTGAATTTTTTAGAAAATCCCATACTCTTTGGAGAACTTTCCTCTTGGGGTAGATATAAAATCACCGTTTTCTCAGGCTGTATGCGACCAAACTAAGTGATATTTTGTATTCGTATATACATTGATGGTCTTATTACAAATTATTCGAAAATTCGGCAAAAAGTGAATTTTTTAGAAAAATCTCATAATTTTTGAGAACTTTCCTCTTGGGGTAGATATAAAATCACCGTTTTCTCAGGCTGTATGCGACCAAACTAAATCATATTTTGTATTCGTATTGATAGTCTTAATACAAATTATTCGAAAATTTGGCAGAAAGTGAATTTTTTAGAAAAATCGCATGATTTCTGGGGAACTTTCCTCTTGGGGTAGATATAAAATCACCGTTTTCTCAGGCTGGATGCTACCAAACTAAATGATATTTTGTATACGTACATACATTGATGGTTTTATTACAAATTATTCGAAAATTAGGCAAAAAGTGAATTTTTTAGAAAATCCCATACTCTTTGGAGAACTTTCCTCTTGGGGTAGATATAAAATCACCGTTTTCTCAGGCTGTATGCGACCAACCTGCGTGATGTTTTGTATTCGTATAAACATTGATGGTCTTATTACAAATTATTCGAAAATTCGGCAAAAAGTAATTTTTTAGAAAAATCCCATAATTTTGGGCAACTTTCCTCTTGGGGTAGATATAAAATCACCGTTTTCTCAGGCTGTATGCTACCAAACAAAATGATATTTTGTATTCGTATATACATTGATGGTCTTATTACAAATTATTCGAAAATTAGGCAAAAAGTGAATTTTTTAGAAAATCCCATACTCTTTGGAGAACTTTCCTCTTGGGGTAGATATAAAATCACCGTTTTCTCAGGCTGTATGCGACCAAACTAAGTGATATTTTGTATTCGTATATACATTGATAGTCTTATTACAAATTATTCGAAAATTAGGCAAAAAGTGAATTTTTTAGAAAATCCCTTACTCTCTGGAGAACTTTCCTCTTGAGGTAGATATAAAATCACCGTTTTCTCAGGCTGTATGCTACCAAACAAAATGATATTTTGTATTCGTATATACATTGATGGTCTTATTACAAATTATTCGAAAATTAGGCAAAAAATGAATTTTTTAGAAAATCCCATACTCTTTGGAGAACTTTCCTCTTGGGGTAGATATAAAATCACCGTTTTCTCAGGCTGTATGCGACCAAACTAAATCATATTTTGTATTCGTATTGATAGTCTTATTACAAATTATTCGAAAATTTGGCAGAAAGTGAATTTTTTAGAAAAATCGCATAATTTCTGGGGAACTTTCCTCTTGGGGTAGATATAAAATCACCGTTTTCTCAGGCTGGATGCTACCAAACTAAATGATATTTCGTATTCGTATAAACATTGATAGTCTTATTACAAATTATTCGAAAATTAGGCAAAAAGTGAATTTTTTAAAAAAATCCCATAATTTCAGGGGAACTTTCCTCTTGGGGTTGATATAAAATCACCGTTTTCTCAGGCTGTATGCTACCAAACAAAATGATATTTTGTATTCGTATATACATTGATGGTCTTATTACAAATTATTCGAAAATTAGGCAAAAAGTGAATTTTTTAGAAAATCCCATACTCTTTGGAGAACTTTCCTCTTGGGGTAGATATAAAATCACCGTTTTCTAAGGCTGTATGCGACCAAACTAAATTATATTTTGTATACGTACATACATTGATGGTTTTATTACAAATTATTCGAAAATTAGGCAAAAAGTGAATTTTTTAGAAAATCCCATACTCTTTGGAGAACTTTCCTCTTGGGGTAGATATAAAATCACCGTTTTCTCAGGCTGTATGCGACCAAACTGCGTGATGTTTTGTATTCGTATAAACATTGATGGTCTTATTACAAATTATTCGAAAATTCGGCAAAAAGTGAAAATTTTAGAAAAATACCATAATTTCTGGGCAACTTTCCTCTTGGGGTAGATATAAAATCACCGTTTTCTCAGGCTGTATGCTACCAAACAAAATGATATTTTGTATTCGTATATACATTGATGGTCTTATTACAATTTATTCGAAAATTAGGCAAAAAGTGAATTTTTTAGAAAATCCTATACTCTTTGGAGAACTTTCCTCTTGGGGTAGATATATAATTACCATTTTGTCAGGCTGTATGGTACCAAACTAAATTATATTTTGTATTCGTATATACATTGATGGTCTTATTACAAATTATTAGAAAATTAGGCATAAAGTGAATTTTTTAGAAAATCCCTTACTCTCTGGAGAACTTTCCTCTTGGGGTAGATATAAAATCACCGTTTTCTCAGGCTGTATGCGACCAAACTAAATGATATTTTGTATTCGTATAAACATTGATGGTCTTATTACAAATTATTCGAAAATTAGGCAAAAAGTGAATTTTTTAGAAAATCCCATACTCTTTGGAGAACTTTCCTCTTGGGGTAGATATAAAATCACCGTTTTCTCAGGCTGTATGCGACCAAACTAAGTGATATTTTGTATACGTATATACATTGATAGTCTAAAATTAGGCAAAAAGTGAATTTTTTATAAAAATCCCATAATTTCTGGGGAACTTTCCTCTTGGGGTAGATATAAAATCACCGTTTTCTCAGGCTGTATGCTACCAAACTAAATGATGTTTTGTATTCGTATATTCCATTGATGGTCTTATTACAAATTATTCAAAAATTCGGCAAAAAGTGAATTTTTTATAAAAATCCCATAATTTCTGGGGAACTTTCCTCTTGGGGTAGATATAAAATCACCGTTTTCTCAGGCTGTATGCTACCAAACTCAATGATATTTTGGATTCGTATATTCCATTGATGGTCTTATTACAAATTAATCGAAAATTAGGCAAAAAGTGAATTTTTTAGAAAATCCCATACTCTTTGGAGAACCTTCCTCTTGGGGTAGATATAAATTCACCGTTTTCTCAGGCTGTATGCGACTAAACTAACTGATATTTTGTATTCGTATTTACATTGATGGTCTTATTTCAAATTATTCGAAAATTCGGCAAAAAGTGAATTTTTTAGAAAAATCGCATAATTTCTGGGGAACTTTCCTCATGGGGTAGATATAAAATCACCGTTTTCTCAGGCTGTATGCTACCAAACTAAATGATGTTTTGTATTCGTATATTCCATTGATGGTCTTATTACAAATTATTCGAAAATTAGGCAAAAAGTGAATTTTTTAGAAAATCCCTTACTCTCTGGAGAACTTTCCTCTTGGGGTAGATATAAAATCACCGTTTTCTCAGGCTGTATGCGACTAAACTAACTGATATTTTGTTTTCGTATTTACATTGATGGTATTATTATAAATTATTCGAAAATAAGGCAAAAGTTAATTTTTTAGAAATCGCCTCTTTGGAGAACTTTCCTCTTAGGGGTAGATATAAAATCACCGTTTTCTAAGGCTGTATGCGACCAAACTAAATGATATTTTGTATACGTATATACATTGATAGTCTAAAATTAGGCAAAAAGTGAATTTTTTAGAAAAATCCCATAATTTCTGGGGAACTTTCCTCTTGGGGTACATATAAAATCACCGTTTTCTCAGGCTGTATGCTACCAAACTAAATGATATTTTGTATTCGTATAAACATTGATGGTCTTATTACAAATTATTCGAAAATTCGGCAAAAAGTGAATTTTTTAGAAAATCCCATACTCTTTGGAGAACTTTCCTCTTGGGGTAGATATAAAATCACCGTTTTCTCAGGCTGTATGCGACCAAACTAAGTGATATTTTGTATACGTATATACATTGATAGTCTAAAATTAGGCAAAAAGTGAATTTTTTATAAAAATCCCATAATTTCTGGGGAACTTTCCTCTTTTGGTAGATATAAAATCACCGTTTTCTCAGGCTGTATGCTACCAAACTCAATGATATTTTGTATTCGTATATTCCATTGATGGTCTTATTACAAATTATTCGAAAATTAGGCAAAAAGTGAATTTTTTAGAAAATCCCTAACTCTCTGGAGAACTTTCCTCTTGAGGTAGATATAAAATCACCGTTTTCTCAGACTGTATGCGACCAAACTACGTGATATTTTGTATTCGTATATACATTGATGGTGTTATTACAAATTATTCAAAAATTCGGCAAAAAGTGATTTTTTTAGAAAAATCCCATAATTTTTGGAGAACTTTAATCTTGGGGTAGATATAAAATCACCGTTTTCTCAGGCTGTATGCTACCAAACTAAATGATATTTTGTATTCGTATATTCCATTGATGGTCTTATAACAAATTATTCGAAAATTAGGCAAAAAGTCAATTTTTTAGAAAATCCCATACTCTTTGGAGAACTTTCCTCTTGCGGTAGATATAAAATCACCGTTTTCTCAGGCTGTATGCGACCAAACTAAGTGATATTTTGTATTCGTATATACATTGATGGTCTTATTACAAATTATTCGAAAATTTGGCAGAAAGTGAATTTTTTAGAAAAATCCCATAATTTCTGGGGAACTTTCCTCTTGGGGTAGATATAAAATCACCGTTTTCTCAGGCTGTATGCGACCAAACTAAGTGATATTTTGTATTCGTATATACATTGATGGTCTTATTACAAATTATTCGAAAATTCGGCAAAAAGTGAATTTTTTAGAAAAATCTCATAATTTTTGAGAACATTCCTCTTGGCGTAGATATAAAATCAACGTTTTCTCAGGCTGTATACTACCAAACTAAATGATATTTCGTATTCGTATATTCATTGATGGTCTTATTACAAATAATTCGAAAATTAGGCAAAAAGTGAATTTTTTAAAAAAATCCCATAATTTCTGGGGAACTTTCCTCTTGGGGTTGATATAAAATCACCGTTTTCTCAGGCTGTATGCTACCAAACTAAATGATATTTTGTATTCGTATATACATTGATGGTCTTATTACAAATTATTCGAAAATTAGGCAAAAAGTGAATTTTTTAGAAAATCCCATACTCTTTGGAGAACTTTCCTCTTGGGGTAGATATAAAATCACCGTTTTCTAAGGCTGTATGCGACCAAACTAAATTATATTTTGTATACGTACATACATTGATGGTTTTATTACAAATTATTCGAAAATTAGGCAAAAAGTGAATTTTTTAGAAAATCCCATACTCTTTGGAGAACTTTCCTCTTGGGGTAGATATAAAATCACCGTTTTCTCAGGCTGTATGCGACCAAACTGCGTGATGTTTTGTATTCGTATAAACATTGATGGTCTTATTACAAATTATTCGAAAATTCGGCAAAAAGTGAATTTTTTAGAAAAATCCATAATTTCTGGGCAACTTTCCTCTTGGGGTAGATATAAAATCACCGTTTTCTCAGGCTGTATGCTACCAAACAAAATGATATTTTGTATTCGTATATACATTGATGGTCTTATTACAATTTATTCGAAAATTAGGCAAAAAGTGAATTTTTTAGAAAATCCTATACTCTTTGGAGAACTTTCCTCTTGGGGTAGATATATAATTACCATTTTGTCAGGCTGTATGGTACCAAACTAAATTATATTTTGTATTCGTATATACATTGATGGTCTTATTACAAATTATTAGAAAATTAGGCATAAAGTGAATTTTTTAGAAAATCCCTTACTCTCTGGAGAACTTTCCTCTTGGGGTAGATATAAAATCACCGTTTTCTCAGGCTGTATGCGACCAAACTAAATGATATTTTGTATTCGTATAAACATTGATGGTCTTATTACAAATTATTCGAAAATTAGGCAAAAAGTGAATTTTTTAGAAAATCCCATACTCTTTGGAGAACTTTCCTCTTGGGGTAGATATAAAATCACCGTTTTCTCAGGCTGTATGCGACCAAACTAAGTGATATTTTGTATACGTATATACATTGATAGTCTAAAATTAGGCAAAAAGTGAATTTTTTATAAAAATCCCATAATTTCTGGGGAACTTTCCTCTTGGGGTAGATATAAAATCACCGTTTTCTCAGGCTGTATGCTACCAAACTAAATGATGTTTTGTATTCGTATATTCCATTGATGGTCTTATTACAAATTATTCAAAAATTCGGCAAAAAGTGAATTTTTTATAAAAATCCCATAATTTCTGGGGAACTTTCCTCTTGGGGTAGATATAAAATCACCGTTTTCTCAGGCTGTATGCTACCAAACTCAATGATATTTTGGATTCGTATATTCCATTGATGGTCTTATTACAAATTAATCGAAAATTAGGCAAAAAGTGAATTTTTTAGAAAATCCCATACTCTTTGGAGAACCTTCCTCTTGGGGTAGATATAAATTCACCGTTTTCTCAGGCTGTATGCGACTAAACTAACTGATATTTTGTATTCGTATTTACATTGATGGTCTTATTTCAAATTATTCGAAAATTCGGCAAAAAGTGAATTTTTTAGAAAAATCGCATAATTTCTGGGGAACTTTCCTCATGGGGTAGATATAAAATCACCGTTTTCTCAGGCTGTATGCTACCAAACTAAATGATGTTTTGTATTCGTATATTCCATTGATGGTCTTATTACAAATTATTCGAAAATTAGGCAAAAAGTGAATTTTTTAGAAAATCCCTTACTCTCTGGAGAACTTTCCTCTTGGGGTAGATATAAAATCACCGTTTTCTCAGGCTGTATGCGACTAAACTAACTGATATTTTGTTTTCGTATTTACATTGATGGTATTATTACAAATTATTCGGAAAAATTGGCAAAAAGTGAATTTTTATAAAAACCCCTCTAATTTCTGGGGAACTTTCCTCTTGGGGTAGACATGAAAATCACTGTTTTCTCAGGCTGTATGCTACCAAACTAAATCATGTTTTGTATTCGTATATACATTGATGGTCTTATTTCATAAATTATTCTAAAAATTCGGCAAAAAGTGAATTTTTAGAAAATCCCTTTACTCTCTGAGAACTTTCCTTGGGGGTAGATATAAAATCACTGTTTTCAGGCTGTATGCTACCAAACAAATGATATTTTGTATTCGTATATACATTGATGGTTTTATTACAAATTATTCGAAAATTAGGCAAAAGTGAATTTTTAGAAAATCCCATACTCTTTGGAGAACTTTCCTCTTCGGGTAGATATAAAATCACCGTTTTCTCAGGCTGTATGCGACCAAACTAAGTGATATTTTGTATTCGTATATACATTGATAGTCTTATTACAAATTATTCGAAAATTAGGCAAAAAGTGAATTTTTTAGAAAATCCCTTACTCTCTGGAGAACTTTCCTCTTGAGGTAGATATAAAATCACCGTTTTCTCAGACTGTATGCGACCAAACTACGTGATATTTTGTATTCGTATATACATTGATGGTGTTATTACAAATTATTCAAAAATTCGGCAAAAAGTGATTTTTTTAGAAAAATCCCATAATTTTTGGAGAACTTTAATCTTGGGGTAGATATAAAATCACCGTTTTCTCAGGCTGTATGCTACCAAACTAAACGTTATTTTGTATTCGTATATTCCATTGATGGTCTTATAACAAATTATTCGAAAATTAGGCAAAAAGTCAATTTTTTAGAAAATCCCATACTCTTTGGAGAACTTTCCTCTTGGGGTAGATATAAAATCACCGTTTTCTCAGGCTGTATGCGACCAAACTAAATCATATTTTGTATTCGTATTGATAGTCTTATTACAAATTATTCGAAAATTTGGCAGAAAGTGAATTTTTTAGAAAAATCGCATAATTTCTGGGGAACTTTCCTCTTGGGGTAGATATAAAATCACCGTTTTCTCAGGCTGGATGCTACCAAACTAAATGATATTTCGTATTCGTATAAACATTGATGGTCTTATTACAAATTATTCGAAAATTAGGCAAAAAGTGAATTTTTTAGAAAATCCCTTACTTTCTGGAGAACTTTCCTCTTGGGGTAGATATAAAATCACCGTTTTCTCAGACTGTATGCTACCAAACTATGTGATATTTTGTATTCGTATATACATTGATGGTCTTATTACAAATTATAACGAAAATTAGGCAAAAAGTGAATTTTTTGAAAATCCCATACTCTTTGGAGAACTTTCCTCTTGGGGTAGATATAAAATCACCGTTTTCTCATGCTGTATGCGACCAAACTAAGTGATATTTTGTATTCGTAATATACATTGATGGTCTTATTACAAATTATTCGAAAATTCGGCAAAAAGTGAATTTTTTAGAAAAATCCCATAATTTCTGGGGAACTTTCCCCTTGGGGTAGATATAAATCACCGTTTTCTCATGCTGTATGCGACCAAACTAAGTGATATATTGTATTCGTAATATACATTGATGGTCTTATTACAAATTATTCAAAAATTCGGCAAAAAGTGAATTTTTTAGAAAAATCCCATAATTTCTGGGGAACTTTCCTCTTGGGGTAGATATAAAATCACCGTTTTCTCAGGCTGTATGCTACCAAATTAAATGATGTTTTGTATTCGTATATACATTGATGGTCTTATTACAAATTATTCAAAAATTCGGCAAAAAGTGAATTTCTTATAAAAATCCCATAATTTCTAGGGAACTTTCCTCTTGGGGTAGATATAAAATCACCGTTTTCTCAGGCTGTATGCTACCAAACTAAATGATGTTTTGTATTCGTATATTCCATTGATGGTCTTATTACAAATTATTCGAAAATTAGGCAAAAAGTGAATTTTTTAGAAAATCCCTTACTCTCTGGAGAACTTTCCTCTTGGGGTAGATATAAAATCACCGTTTTCTCAGACTGTATGCGACCAAACTAAGTGATATTTTGTATTCGTATATACATTGATGGTCTTATAACAAATTATACGAAAATTTGGCAAGAAGTGAAATTTTTAGAAAAACCCTTACTCTTTGGAGAACTTTTCTCTTGGGGTAGATATAAAATCACCGTTTTCTCAGGCTATATGCGACCAAACTAAGTGATATTTTGTATTCGTAATATACATTGATGGTCTTATTACAAATTATTCAAAAATCGGCAAAAAGTGAATTTTTTAGAAAAATCCCATAATTTCTGGGGAACTTTCCTCTTGGGGTAGATATAAAATCACCGTTTTCTCAGGCTGTATGCTACCAAACTTAATGATATTTCGTATTCGTATATACATTGATGGTCTTATTACAAATTATTCGAAAATTCGGCAAAAAGTGAATTTTTTATAAAAAACCCCTAATTTCTGGGGAACTTTCCTCTTGGGGTAGATATAAAATCACCGTTTTCTCAGGCTGTATGCTACCAAACTAAATGATGTTTTGTATTCGTATATTCCATTGATGGTCTTATTACAAATTATTCGAAAATTAGGCAAAAAGTGAATTTTTTAGAAAATTCCTTACTCTTTGGAGAACTTTTCTCTTAGGGTAGATATAAAATCACCGTTTTCTCAGGCTGTATGCAACCAAACTAAGTGATATTTTGTTTTCGTATATACATCGATGGTCTTATTACAAATTATTCGAAAATTGGGCAAAAAGTGAATTTTTTAGATAATCCCTTTCTCTCAGGAGAACTTTCCTCTTGGGGTAGATATAAAATCACCGTTTTCTCAGACTGTATGCGACCAAACTAAGTGATATTTTGTATTCGTATATACATTGATGGTCTTATTACAAATTATACGAAAATTAGGCAAAAAGTGAATTTTTTAGAAAATCCCATACTCCTTGGAGAACTTTCCTCTTGGGGTAGATATAAAATCACCGTTTTCTCATGCTGTATGCGACCAAACTAAGTGATATTTTGTATTCGTATATTCCATTGATGGTCTTATTACAAATTATTCGAAAATTAGGCAAAAAGTGAATTTTTTAGAAAATCCCATACTCTTTGGAGAACTTTCCTCTTGGGGTAGATATAAAATCACCGTTTTCTCATGCTGTATGCGACCAAACTAAGTGATATATTGTATTCGTAATATACATTGATGGTCTTATTACAAATTATTCAAAAATTCGGCAAAAAGTGAATTTTTTAGAAAAATCCCATAATTTCTGGGGAACTTTCCTCTTGGGGTAGATATAAAATCACCGTTTTCTCAGGCTGTATGCTACCAAACTTAATGATATTTCGTATTCGTATATACATTGATGGTCTTATTACAAATTATTCGAAAATTCGGCAAAAAGTGAATTTTTTATAAAAAACCCCTAATTTCTGGGGAACTTTCCTCTTGGGGTAGATATAAAATCACCGTTTTCTCAGGCTGTATGCTACCAAACTAAATGATGTTTTGTATTCGTATATTCCATTGATGGTCTTATTACAAATTATTCGAAAATTAGGCAAAAAGTGAATTTTTTAGAAAATCCCTTACTTTCTGGAGAACTTTCCTCTTGGGGTAGATATAAAATCACCGTTTTCTCAGGCTGTATGCGACCAAACTAAGTGATATTTTGTATTCGTATATACATTGATGGTCTTATTACAAATTATACGAAAATTAGGCAAAAAGTGAATTTTTTGAATATCCCATACTCTTTGGAGATCTTTCCTCTTGGGGTAGATATAAAATCAGCGTTTTCTCAGGCTGTATGCCACCAAACTTAATGATATTTCGTATTCGGATACACATTGATGGTCTTATTACAAATTATTCGAAAATTCGGCAAAAAGTGAATTTTTTATAAAAAACCCCTAATTTCTGGGGATCTTTCCTCTTGGGGTAGATATAAAATCACCGTTTTCTCAGGCTGTATGCTACCAAACTAAATGATGTTTTGTATTCGTATATACATTGATGGTCTTATTACAAATTATTCAAAAATTCGGCAAAAAGTGAATTTTTTATAAAAATCCCATGTACTGGGAACTTTCCTCTTTGGGGGTAGATTTAAAATCACTGTTTTCTCAGGCTGTATGATACCAACCAAATGATGTTTTTGTATTCGTATATACATTGATAGTCTTTATTACAAATTATTCAAAAATCTGGCAAAAAAGTAATTTTTTATAAACCCCATAATTTCTGGGAACTTTCCTCTTATGGTGAATATAAATCACCGTTTTCTCAGGCTGTATGCGACCAAACTAAGTGATATTTTGTATTCGTATATACATTGATGGTCTTATTACAAATTATACGAAAATTAGGCAAAAAGTGAATTTTTTGAAAATCCCATACTCTTTGGAGAACTTTCCTCTTGGGGTAGATATAAAATCACCGTTTTCTCATGCTGTATGCGACCAAACTAAGTGATATTTTGTATTCGTATATACATTGATGGTCTTATTACAAATTATTCGAAAATTGGGCAAAAAGTGAATTTTTTATAAAAAAACCCTAATTTCTGGGGAACTTTCCTCTTGGGGTAGATATAAAATCACCGTTTTCTCAGGCTGTATGCTACCAAACTAAATGATGTTTTGTATTCGTATATACATTGATGGTCTTATTACAAATTATTCAAAAATTCGGCAAAAAGTGAATTTCTTATAAAAATCCCATAATTTCATAGGAACTTTCCTCTTGGGGTAGATATAAAATCACCGTTTTCTCATGCTGTATGCGACCAAACTAAGTGATATTTTGTATTCGTAATATACATTGATGGTCTTAGTACAAATTATTCAAAAATTCGGCGAAAAGTGAATTTTTTATAAAAACCCCATAATTTCTGGGGAACTTTCCTCTTGGGGTAGATTTAAAATCACCGTTTTCTCAGGCTGTATGCTACCAAACTCAATGATATTTTGTATTCGTATATTCCATTGATGGTCTTATTACAAATTATTCGAAAATTAGGCAAAAAGTGAATTTTTTTGAAAATCCCATACTCTTTGGAGAACTTTCCTCTTGGGGTAGATATAAAATCACCGTTTTCTCAGGCTGTATGCGACCAAACTTAATGATATTTCGTATTCGTATACACATTCATGGTCTTATTACAAATTATTCGAAAATTAGGCAAAAAGTGAATTTTTTAGAAAATCCCTTACTCTCTGGAGAACTTTCCTCTTGGGGTAGATATAAAATCACCGTTTTCTCAGGCTGTATGATACCAAACTAAATGATGTTTTGTATTCGTATATACATTGATAGTCTTATTACAAATTATTCAAAAATTCGGCAAAAAGTGAATTTTTTATAAAAACCCCATAATTTCTGGGGAACTTTCCTCTTGGGGTAGATATAAAATCACCGTTTTCTCAGGCTGAATGCGACCAAACTAGGTGATATTTTGTTTTCGTATATACATTGATGGTCTTATTACAAATTATTCGAAAATTAGGCAAAAAGTGAATTTTTTAGATAATCCCTTACTCTCTGGAGAACTTTCCTCTTGGGGTAGATATAAAATCACCGTTTTCTCAGACTGTATGCAACCAAACTAAGTGATATTTTGTATTCGTATATACATTGGTGGTCTTATTACAAATTATTCGAAAATTCGGCAAAAAGTGAATTTTTTATAAAAAACCCCTAATTTCTCGGGAACTTTCCTCTTGGGGTAGATATAAAATCACCGTTTTCTCAGGCTGTATGCTACCAAATTAAATGATGTTTTGTATTCATACATTGATGAATGCATTACAAACGGTATTCAAAAATTCGGCAAAAGTGAATTTCTTATATAAAAAATCCCATAATTTCTAAGAGACTTTCCTCTTTGGGAGTGAATATAAAATCACCGTTTTCTCCCACAGGCTGTATGCGACCAAACTAAGTGATATATTGTATTCGTAATATACATTGATGGTCTTATTACAAATTATTCAAAAATTCGGCAAAAAGTGAATTTTTTAGAAAAATCCCATAATTTCTGGGGAACTTTCCTCTTGGGGTAGATATAAAATCACCGTTTTCTCAGGCTGTATGCTACCAAATTAAATGATGTTTTGTATTCGTATATACATTGATGGTCTTATTACAAATTATTCAAAAATTCGGCAAAAAGTGAATTTCTTATAAAAATCCCATAATTTCTAGGGAACTTTCCTCTTGGGGTAGATATAAAATCACCGTTTTCTCAGGCTGTATGCTACCAAACTAAATGATGTTTTGTATTCGTATATTCCATTGATGGTCTTATTACAAATTATTCGAAAATTAGGCAAAAAGTGAATTTTTTAGAAAATCCCTTACTCTCTGGAGAACTTTCCTCTTGGGGTAGATATAAAATCACCGTTTTCTCAGACTGTATGCGACCAAACTAAGTGATATTTTGTATTCGTATATACATTGATGGTCTTATAACAAATTATACGAAAATTTGGCAAGAAGTGAAATTTTTAGAAAAACCCTTACTCTTTGGAGAACTTTTCTCTTGGGGTAGATATAAAATCACCGTTTTCTCAGGCTATATGCGACCAAACTAAGTGATATTTTGTATTCGTAATATACATTGATGGTCTTATTACAAATTATTCAAAAATCGGCAAAAAGTGAATTTTTTAGAAAAATCCCATAATTTCTGGGGAACTTTCCTCTTGGGGTAGATATAAAATCACCGTTTTCTCAGGCTGTATGCTACCAAACTTAATGATATTTCGTATTCGTATATACATTGATGGTCTTATTACAAATTATTCGAAAATTCGGCAAAAAGTGAATTTTTTATAAAAAACCCCTAATTTCTGGGGAACTTTCCTCTTGGGGTAGATATAAAATCACCGTTTTCTCAGGCTGTATGCTACCAAACTAAATGATGTTTTGTATTCGTATATTCCATTGATGGTCTTATTACAAATTATTCGAAAATTAGGCAAAAAGTGAATTTTTTAGAAAATTCCTTACTCTTTGGAGAACTTTTCTCTTAGGGTAGATATAAAATCACCGTTTTCTCAGGCTGTATGCAACCAAACTAAGTGATATTTTGTTTTCGTATATACATCGATGGTCTTATTACAAATTATTCGAAAATTGGGCAAAAAGTGAATTTTTTAGATAATCCCTTTCTCTCAGGAGAACTTTCCTCTTGGGGTAGATATAAAATCACCGTTTTCTCAGACTGTATGCGACCAAACTAAGTGATATTTTGTATTCGTATATACATTGATGGTCTTATTACAAATTATACGAAAATTAGGCAAAAAGTGAATTTTTTAGAAAATCCCATACTCCTTGGAGAACTTTCCTCTTGGGGTAGATATAAAATCACCGTTTTCTCATGCTGTATGCGACCAAACTAAGTGATATTTTGTATTCGTATATTCCATTGATGGTCTTATTACAAATTATTCGAAAATTAGGCAAAAAGTGAATTTTTTGAAAAATCCCATAGTCTTTGGAGAACTTTCCTCTTGGGGTAGATATAAAATCACCGTTTTCTCAGGCTGTATGCGACCAAACTTGATGATATTTGTATTCGTAATATACATTGATGGTCTTATTACAAATTATTCGAAAATTCGGCAAAAAGTGAATTTTTTAGAAAAATCCCATAATTTCTGGGGAACTTTCCTCTTGGGGTAGATATAAAATCACCGTTTTCTCAGGCTGTATGCTACCAAACTAAATGATATTTCGTATTCGTATATACATTGATGGTCTTATTACAAATTATTCGAAAATTAGGCAAAAAGTGAATTTTTTAGAAAATCCCATACTCTTTGGAGAACTTTCCTCTTGGGGTAGATATAAAATCACCGTTTTCTCAGGCTGTATGCCACCAAACTTAATGATATTTTGTATTCGTATATTCCATTGATGGTCTTATTACAAATTATTCGAAAATTCGGCAAAAAGTGAATTTTTTAGAAAAATCCCTAATTTCTGGGGAACTTTCCTCTTGGGGTAGATATAAAATCACCGTTTTCAAAGGCTGTGTGCTACCAAACTTAATGATATTTCGTATTCGTATATACATTGATGGTCTTATTACAAATTATTCGAAAATTCGGCAAAAAGTGAATTTTTTGAAAATCCCATACTCTTTGGAGAACTTTCCTCTTGGGGTAGATATAAAATCACCGTTTTCTCAGGCTGTATGCTACCAAACTAAATGATGTTTTGTATTCGTATATTCCATTGATGGTCTTATTACAAATTATTCGAAAATTAGGCAAAAAGTGAATTTTTTAGAAAATCCCTTACTTTCTGGAGAACTTTCCTCTTGGGGTAGATATAAAATCACCGTTTTCTCAGACTGTATGCTACCAAACTAAGTGATATTTTGTATTCGTATATACATTGATGGTCTTATTACAAATTATAACGAAAATTAGGCAAAAAGTGAATTTTTTGAAAATCCCATACTCTTTGGAGAACTTTCCTCTTGGGGTAGATATAAAATCACCGTTTTCTCATGCTGTATGCGACCAAACTAAGTGATATTTTGTATTCGTATATACATTGATGGTCTTATTACAAATTATTCGAAAATTCGGCAAAAAGTGAATTTTTTAGAAAAATCCCATAATTTCTGGGGAACTTTCCCCTTGGGGTAGATATAAAATCACCGTTTTCTCAGGCTGTATGCTACCAAACTCAATGATATTTTGTATTCGTATATTCCATTGATGGTCTTATTACAAATTATTCGAAAATTCGGCAAAAAGTGAATTTTTTATAAAAAACCCCTAATTTCTGGGGAACTTTCCTCTTGGGGTAGATATAAAATCACCGTTTTCTCAGGCTGTATGCTACCAAACTAAATGATATTTTGTATTCGTATATTCCATTGATGGTCTTATTACAAATCATTCGAAAATTCGGCAGAAAGTTAATTTTTTTGAAAAATCCCATAATTTTTGGAGTACTTTCCTCTTGGGGTAGATATAAAATCACCGTTTTCTCAGGCTGTATGCTACCAAACTAAATGATATTTTGTCTTCGCATATACATTGATGGTCTTGGTACAAATTATTCGAAAATTCGGCAGAAAGTGAATTTTTTTGAAAAATCCCATAATTCCTCTTGGGGTAGATATAAAATCACCGTTTTCTCATGCTGTATGGGACCAAAGAAACTGATATTCTGAATCCTGTATAATTTTCATGAACTGTCAATATTTCCGTTGACAATTCCGCAGAAAATTAAATTTGGTTCAAATAAATAACTTATGGAGACCGTTCCTGTTGGAGTTGATATTTATACACTGTTTTCTCCGGCACTATAGAATCAAACCAACCGATATTTTCTATTGTCTTTATTTTCTTTCTTTTCTTTTCTATAGTTTGGATGGTCTGAATATAAATCCATCGAAAATTCCGCAGAAAGCGAAATTTTTACAAAAATCCAATATTTTGTGAAGAAACTTCCTTTTGGGGTAGAGATGAAATCACCATTTCTCACTCAATATGCCACCAAACTACCTGATTCTCGAGTCAGGAGTCAGTTTAGGATTAGTCCGTTTTTAGATCTCTTGATTCCGCCAAAATTTCAGTCAGGAGTCAGGTGTCACTAGTCAGGTGTCAAGAGTTAGGAGTCTGGAGTCTGGAGTCAGGAGTCAGGAGTCAGGAATCAGGAGTCAGGAGTTAGTATAGGATTAGTCCGTTTTTAGATCTCTTGTTCGGCCGAAATTTCCATAAAAGTCATCTTTAGAAATCTTATCTAATATCTAATACCTTTTTTTTTGAAGAATTCATATAATTTGGCATAATTATAATTTTGGAGTAATTTACACGTTGGGTTAGGCAATTAAAATCCGTTTTCAAAGGTCCTACGGGACCAAACTAGTTGGTATGTTGGTTTTTACAATATATTGGTAGTCTGATCACAACTCCGCCCAAAATGACCAGATCCTAACACGCTAAAAACAAAATCCTTGTAAAATTGCATTTTGGCTTGTCTTGTGTCTGTCCTTATATACAATGTATAGACATTAAACATGTAGAAGGTAACATTACAATTATAAAATTTATCATTGAATTTTCGAAAATTTGTGCTGGCAACACATGGTATGTAGAAATTCAAAGGAGGTTGACTAAATTCCCAGAAATTCAAAAATCATCCATCAACTTTCTACAACAGTAATAACCACAACACAACAGATATGAATTCATTCTATTCAATTTTGTGTTTGATGGGAATGACTCGATTAGCGTCCGATGTCACCGACCTGATCAGCAGACTGCCTTTAGAGTTTACGTGAGTTGTCTTCAGGAATCTGGACGATAAGTCTTTGTTCTCGGCATCCATAGTCGACTCCGTGTGGTCGTCCGCCATCAAAGGCGATCGGGTTTTAAGGACCAGACTTCGCAAGTATACTCGCTAGACTAGTATCTGCGACCCCCTCAACCTTCAGCGATTTAATAATTGTCTAGTTGCGAGGCCAACCAAATCCGCTAGTTTCGATTCCACAGCTGTGAACTCTTTTCGACCAGGTGCTGCCAAGCCTCTAAAGCGTGCGCGGTTGGACGATTGCTCTGTCGTTATCCAAAAAAATAAATTCATTCGCTTTTAAAACATTACTTGATGTAATAATATTATTCCTTGTGTTTATATAGAGATAAAACAATACATATTTTTATCTGAAAACCTTTTGTTATTTACCGATGTTTCCCTTTTTAATATTAAGAAGTTAATATTAAGAAATCTCATATAAATATGACCGAAAAAAAAATTACGGTTGCAACTCGGACTCAAACCCAGATCCTTATTCCAGTCTTACCAGAAGTGGCGTCTCTAAATTGAGCTGGCGATATCTAATTATTTTCCGTCATTATCATATTTATAGAATGATTTGCACTAAAATACTATATAATTCAGGTTAAATAATCAAAACGAAAATTGTTACTTTTCAAATAAATATTTATTGCAGGTAGAAAAATTTTTTTTTTTCATCACGATGAAGTAATTCAATAATAGATATATACCATTTTGACCAAAAAGAGCTGATATCATGAAGTATTACTTTTAAAGGAGTTCTTCTTTTTTTCATAAAATTAATATAATCTACATATGATTTCACTGCTCATACGTGAAACAATATTAACTGCCCTATGCTTATGAACATACGTGATACGCAAACTTTGATTGTACCATTCTGCGCTATCCCGTATCACATTTGCGCTTGAGAAAAAAACAGTATATCTAAACTGTAATGACCACACGCGCGTCCCAACAACACGGGACATCAAGTCTAAACAAGTAGTTCTTCAAGGATAGGCAAACCGTGCGGTCACTTGTTTGACAAAATATTATCAGGTATGAGTATGACTAACATTGGATTCATAATCTAGACCAAAAAAAAGTGATTATTTTTTGCCTGTTTTTCAGAAAATTACCCAAAGATAGGGCGGTTTTAAAGAGGCTATTAGGTTTGTACTAACTAAAAAGTAAAATCAGCCTCGCCGCTCGCGCTCGGTCTATAGGTGGCTTAGAAAG
The DNA here is from genome assembly GCA_022606495.2 of Halesus radiatus. Lineage (NCBI taxonomy): Eukaryota > Metazoa > Arthropoda > Insecta > Trichoptera > Limnephilidae > Halesus > Halesus radiatus. The sequence continues at coordinate 19,712 of JAHDVE020007563.1, forward strand.
AGAATAAAATACTTATTTAATAAATAGTGAGAAATTTTCAATTTTTTTGTTTTGTTTTTAGCTTTTGACTTAATATATCTTAAAGAACTCTCATTTCCGCGTTCGACTCTATACCCCGACACTATTTTTTCATCACCCCTGTTCTCCATTATGGTGGCTTTTTGTTTTTGATGCATCCTTTATATTATGTGGTACATTATTGTTCACCTGACAACAGGTCCCTAGAAACCTGGTTAGGTGCTTAACCATAAAGAAAATGACAAAAAAACTATTGATCCATCTATAAATCAATAGAATAATTCAGCAGTTCATTCTGTTGCATGATTTTTTCAATGATGTATGACAAATTTGAACTCATAAGGTTCCACAGGGTAAAAAAATCGATTTTACAATTTTCACATATTCACAAAACTGATACAAATTATTTAACGAAGGAAGAGGAATATTAGGTAACCATGTGGTTATATATACGTATACATAATAAATATCAGTAAGATTTTTTCTTGAGTCGGCAGTTACGACCAGTTAGTTTGACGACCCCCTTGGCGGAGCGGTTAAAAGATCCCCGGCTAAGGATCAAAAGGTCGCCGGTTAGTATTCGCTAATTAATCTAAATTTCAATTTATTATCACAACTCATTGAACTGAATTGTATTATTAAATCATTAAAGAAGATTAATATTAACAAATCTCAAATTAAACATGAACAAAATTTAAAAAAGGTATCAGTCGTATATGGAAATCGAACCAACGGCCTCTGTTTTACCAGAACAACGCTCTAGTCATTGAACTTATGAGACCTTGTAATATTAACAAATGAAATATGAAACAGAAAAAATCCAGGAAATAAAAAGGTATCAGTCAAATCTGGGAATCGAACCCAGGACCTCTGTTTTACCGGGACAATATTTTCTGTGTCTTTTTTGTTTCATATTTCATCGGAGAAAATTTCAATGATTAATAAATTTTATTTATTTGTCTTATTTAACATATAAATTAATGATTAAAATAATGTTATAACATATTTGTTAAAAGTTCCAGATTTGTATGTACACAAAACTCTCAATGTCATCCTGGTGAAAGATCACCTTTCAGAGTGGAAACATTCCTTGAAATGGCATTAACCGTGTTTGATGATCAGATCTGATGAGCCAGGTACTTCCCGATCCTAGGGCTTCCCCATCTCCTTGCCCTTCTTTCTCCTTTCAGACCCACAATCTATCCACCAACTGGAGATACCATAGTCTCTTATAGAAAGTTGGAAGTCTTGTATGCGGTGTTTACATAAGAAAAGGAATTAAACTCTGGTCATTTTGAGTTGACGCGGCAAGGTTTCGGGATGGAAGAGCTTGTTATAGTAGGTGTACTTTTTTTTGGGACTCACTGCAGTACCGATAAACACACTCGGTTTCACACACATTCTTCTCTTGGCCAAGCGAGCTGCTAGCGTTCCCTGAAAGTAAATAAATAAAAAACATTAATTTATTTTTAGTGTTATTAAACCAATTGCAATGCTTTGGCCGATAACACGTTGGACGTATTAGGTTAGGTTAGGATATACTGAATACTAATCTTCTATCTATCTTTCGATTAGAATGCACCGTGCGGGCGATGTGTGTTTGTTTTGTATACAAATCTACAGTTTTATTCCGAGCTTGATGAAATTTTACAAACTTGATATTCGAAACAAGATGAGGCCTCTATCAACATGATAATTCTAAAACCACCCCCATCCCCCTTTCCTACCCCTTAAAGTAGAATGTTAGTATTTCTTAATGAAATTTACCCACTCGACGTTCAAAATAAGAGGAAAATTACTGGGTAGGGGTAGGGGTAGGGTTAATACATCATCAAAATTTTACTCCAAACCATACATGACCCCGGGCAACGCCGGGTACTTCAGCTATTGTCCATAAAAACGAAAATTTAAACAGATATTCGGCATTCGGGTCCGATTCCGGTTCTTTTTAAGGATAAGACATTGTCCTCATCCTTAAGCTTAAGAACATTTTGCTTAACTGCGGTTCTGATTCCATGTCAATGACATAACATTTTTAAAGAAGTTTGTGGTTTAATTATTATAGTATTATTAAAAACTATAGGTGTATCACACATACTTAAACACAAGTAGTTTGTTAAAAGTTTTAGATTTTAAATCACTTTTACCAGAAATTTCGGGTCTATGGCATGGGTGCTTTACAAACATCGTAATTTCGTTAATTCCGTTAATTTAATAGCATTATTATGCGACAAATAACTTTTTAATTATGTTTACTGTCAATTCTTACGATAATATTGAGTTTTTCTTTTGTTAAAACTACCTAAATATCAGTATTGTTAATTAATGTCATTCCCTGAAGGACAGTGTTATCCTTAAAAAAAAAACGGAATCGGGCTCCTGGACAATTTACTGTTTGGCGTTTGACACGGTTTTACACTAAGCAGATTATATCGTGGCTTCTTCTTTCTTCTGAGCATGCTGAAAAACGATAAATTACACTGCATATTAATTACTTTCATTAATGAGGTGTTTGAATTGAATGGGTGCCATACATAAAAGAAACACAACTGTCAGCAGAATGAATATATTTATTATACGTAAACATAACTACATTATTTGATAAGGTGTCTAAATAATTCATTCAAAATACAATGTGAGTGACGGTGTGATTTTGGTACTTTATAGATAGGTATTCAGTATTGTGCAGCAATAAAAAATACAAGATTGAGTAATAATAAATATGTTTGCTTTTTAATGCTTCATTAGCTCAGTCCTGACTCCGAGAGACGTGCGACAATCATTAATAGTGGAACGTTAATGCAAGGGTCCGAAAGATTGCACACCTAGTACAAGATTATTGTAAATCCAAATAGATTTTTTTATTTTTTTATATGAATACTGCACAAAAGTCCCAAGTGTTCCCAACCGTCTGGAGCCAGTGAGACTATGACATCCCCAATTGGGGAATATTGTGAGGCTGAAGGTATTGGGGAGGGGAAGAGGTAGGTGGGGAAATACCTGGCTATTCAGATTTGGTCACCAAACATGGCTAAAAGTAATTTAAAGCAATGTTTCAATTCTGAATGGTGGTCTTTCACCAGGGCGATAATGAGAGTATCTTCCACTCTTTTATTGAGAAATCCAAATAAAATTTAATCATTGAAGAAAATAATATTAACATAACCTAAATGAAAGATGAAACCGGACAAAAGGACAGAAACTAAAAATATTTCAGTCGCATCTGGGACCCAGGTCCTCTGGCTATCCGAGGCAATGTCCCAGATGAGACTGAAATATTTTTTGTTTCTGTCCTTTTGTCCGGTTTCATCTTTCATTTAGGTTATGTTAATATTATTTTCTTCAATGATTAAATATTACGATGAGGTTTTTAAATCTCAATAAAAATAATTAATAATTAAAAAAACCAAATAAAATTGTTATTTTTTCTTGAACTGAGAATGTTTGAAGTAAAACATGGGTTAGGAATATGTGATGTTAGTGAAATATTAATGCAAATTTATGGTTAAGGCTTTCTGGATGATCAAAGTATTCAATTTTCATAAGATATGAAAATTGAATACTTTGATCAACCATGAATAAAGAGAAAGATCTCTTTATTCATAATTTTTTAGAGAATTATGGTCCTATTACTATTATGTTGTCTTTATGGTTTGAGAGTCTTGTGCGATGTTATTACGATCCGTTGATTGCTAAACAATTTATTTGTTGGTCAGGAACTGCCTCGAACGCTAGTGTACAGGGTTATTGAGGGAATAAATTGCACTCCCGCAACTAAAATTCAGAATGGTAAATACTCTCAAAATCAAGATTTTGCTTGAAGTGGTTTTCGCTCTATTTAATGGTTGATCTAAATAGTTGGATACTTTTCCTAATCCTTTATCTTTACCATTTCCTTCCCTGACCTTACTCCCTTCAGCCTCTCAAAATAATTCAACCAGAGATGCCATAGTCTCCGCCGGAAACTTCCAGGTGGTTCGAACTTTTTTGCGGTTTATGGTACACATAAAGAGATGTAAGTAAAATAGTTTTTTTTTTTAATGTTATTTAGGATTTACATATTTTGACAAACGACAGTTAAGTTGTGAGAGTTTTTTTTTCTCTTTGTATATAGGTACGGCAGAAGTTAGAAAAGGAAGTAATATTTGTTGATATTTTCAATCTACGGTAGTGCAAAAATATTTCTTGTTCTGATATGAAAATATGTTTTCTACATACTATAAGGTACATGGTTATTTCTAGGTGATTTATACTTAACGATTATGTGATATCGTTAATACAGACAATAGAAATGGATAGACGATTCCTCATACAAACTAGACATACAATTTTCGTGTGGTGCGCTACCATCTCATTACGCCAAAATTACGGGAAGCCTTTTTTTCTATTTTAATATTCTATGAAGATTATAAATATTCATTCAAGAATTAAAACTGCAAATTTTATTGCTTGGCCTTTTACGAGTCAGTCCCCTAGTATGAATGTTTTTCCTATCTTTTAGTGTTTTTATTGATAAATTAATAAGGTATATTCATATTAAGTAAGTAAGCTCATGTTTTTAGTGCAAGATGATTGTGTTTAGTAAGAATAAAAGCGCGACAAAAACTAAAGTGTTGAAATGTGAAATATTACATCACAAACATCTCTTAGCAAATTTGAATAAGGATGGCTTAATCTATTTGGGTCTTAATTTGGGCACTGGAAATGAATTATTATACATTCTTACATAGTAGGTACTTACTTAGAATTATACATACTTACTGGGCAAATTGCATTGTGAATACAAGACTATGACAATTCGAAAAACATCGAACTGAGATAATGATTGCTTTCTTGTCTGTCTTGCATTGTAAGAAATGGTCAATTAGCCTGTTTTTCTAATTTTGTAAAATTTTAAGGTATCATTGTTTTACAGGCTTCAAGAATATTCTTTTGACTACCCAAAACCTGTCATAACTCAAAATCTCAACTTTTTGACTTACTTGTCATAGTTTTGTATTCAGAGTACGAAATATACTAAGATATTAATGTTTTTGTTGAAAGTTAATATTATTGTAAGATACACCTTTAAGGGCCAGCACCCAAAAATGGCCCTCAATGTTACCTCATAGTTTGCTAACTCAAGCAATACTACAAATGACTAATACATTAATTCTACACCGGTAGTTAGGAAAATGTATAAGGTTTCAAAAGACAAAAATCCTCAAATTATAATCTTTTAAATTCAATGAAATACATACCAAAACGCCTGAAAATAAGTCCATTTTAAAAACCAGTGAAGGCAGATTTTAACGTTTTATTAAAACTCTAGTATGTATTTCATACAGAATTTAAAAGATTACAGTTTGACGATTTTTTGTCTTTTGAAACCATATACATTTTTCTAACTACCCGAATAGAATTTACAGATAAATCGTTCACAGTATTTCTTGAGTTAGCAGACTACGAAGCGTGTATTTTTGGGTGCTGAACCTTAGTCTTTACATAACGTGCCCTTGGAGCAACAAGGTTCCAACTAACTCGGCAATGTTATGCGATAATGAACTCTAAAGTAGTTTTCTCTAGATCCCATTATCGCATGAGATTGCTGTGTTAGATGGAACCTTGTTGTTCCAAGAGCACGATAGACAAGTGCAAATCAGTTTTTGGCAATGAGCCTCTCGCATGAATTTTTATTTAGCTTAGAAAAATTCACATGAAAAGATTTTCTAACTGAGACTACGTAAATGCTACAATATATTTAAATTGTAAGCTGGTGACATCACTATATTTACATAAATGAGCCATTTCCTTGCATAAAAAATATAACCGATTTCAAAAAAAAAAAGTGCAGAACACTTCATAACATATTTTGTTATGAGTGCTAAAAAAATAAAACCCCAGAACAGATTTCACCTAGTGAGGTAGGTACATACAATAATATAATTGTGTAACATATTGTACTTATATTTAAACCTGTATTGTATGAAACTGTATTATGGTATTTCAATAAATGTCGATTTATCGACACTGAGACTGAAACTGAAAATTGAATATGTGTAATTTCATCGATGTTATTTCCGTCTGTGTGTAATATTGGTACGTGAAATTCGCGACTGTGTAATTTCATCCTTACACTACAACGTTAGTCATATGGCAGAAGGTCCCATCTGCACTTTGAAATGTTTCAAAATGCTCTTATCTCGAGTTCTGCAAAAGGATACATCTGTCAGAAGCCTACAAACAAAGCTACAAATAATAGAAAAAGCAAAACCTAAAAAAAATATGATTTTTATACCTCGCGATTGGTATAATTTAATGAGAACTGTACCATATAAAAGGGGAAAAAGATAAAAGTTAAAGAAACTGTAGCGACCGGTATTTTGTCCAACGCACGGTTCCGAATACTTTCTCCCTCATACGCATAGCTAGCCCATTTCGCTCAGCAACTATCGCCTCGCTGCCCGGCCGAAAGGACACCCCATCGGTCCAAGCTACCCCCACCCTTTGTCGCCAGCCGGCCACTGCAGGTCCCACCTAGCGCTAAGGGGTATATATATATAAGGGCGTGCTGACCTATATCAAATCAGTGTAGCTGGACTCCTGGTAGAACCAAGCAACAGCATCCTAGTGGTCATTGCTCATTCACCAACCCAATACCTAGTTGAGAGAGCCCTCTGGGTCCTCCTTGGGAATTAAAGTAACCGTGCCCTAGTGGACATTACTTGCCGTGCATCTTTTGCCCTACTAAGAGACCGCGGGTCCTATGTTGGAGTGAGGTTATAAATACGCTAAGGTTAGTGAGGACAATCGTGAACTTTCTTTTAAACTCTCAGTGATTCTATTTTGTTCTAAAAACTGTTTCGTACTCTTCACTAAAATCATAAGCTGTGAACCCGATATAAGGTAAATAAAATGGACATTGTGAAAATCGACTATTTATTTCCACAAAATTAAATTTTCGCTGAGATTATGAGATTATTAAAAAGAGCCCATTTAGAATATTTTTTCAGAAATCTCTATTACACTGATGAGGAAATAATTATTTTTGAAAGGCTATAGACAACACATATATAAATTCGCTAAAAACGAGAGAATTGGCTTAATATGTCGGTTGGAGGAGTTGATGGAAATCTTATTGTTGCTCTCCTGAACAATATTGAAAATAACAGATGGACCCTTCTGCCATATGACTACCGATATTTATGATTGACATTTTAAAACTGATATTGATTTTGAAGATTGGAGCAAGCATACAGTTTTATCATAATTGAAAAATGATTTTAAAGTAGGTACAAGTTTTGTTTCCGCCCTAACCATAAAAGTGCAATCTATACTAATTTGATGGAAACTGTCGTCAATTTTCATTTATGTGACTTTTTGACTCCTAGCCCGCAGAGAGGTCAATTAAATTGTTTACCTGTTCAAGAAATAATTTCGATATTTGAGCAATTTCACCAGAGGTAAGGAAAAAATCGAGTTTACTTCGGGCACACGGACACGCCCACAACACACTTCTATCAGTTTTTCTCACTGGTGTCAGAATTAATAGACTTGGGTAAAGGTCACGTGACACCCATTTTGTCACCAGCTTTGGTTCATCACTGCCATCCACGTTTGTTTCGCGCGATTGTGACTCCGGTAAGCAAATTCCAAAACATTTATAAAAAGGGTTAAACCAAATACTCTAACGAAATATTCGATTTTTGTAAACAAGCTGAACTTTTTACTAGTTGCAGTTTTACTTAAATTAGCAGTACTCCTAGCTCACCCCCCGCTCCTCTTATTTTGATTTCTTTCTCTTGAATGTCGGGGCATCTCTAAGCAATACTTGCTCTGTGGTTTTTCTCTTGAGTGGTTTGAGGTAACTAAAGTGACATGTGCTGTAATAATTATAATGGTGTCAAGAGTTAGAGATGAAAGAAAATGTGCATGAAAATAATAAAACAAAATAAAAAGATGTTCAACTTGTATATTATTTAAAAAAAGGCTAATAACTATGTGCCCCAATGTTAAATCAACATATTAATATTAATTAGTTACATTATATATATATATATATATATATGTATATAAATTTGTGGTAGATATATTTAATATAATTCAAATTTAATCGCTGAAAAGTTGTATCAGAAAACGTGGCTTCTAGCATTATTATAGGATAACAAGAAAAAAAAGGATCAATCTTTTACCAACCAAAATGATATTAATTTTTAAAATGACAGTTCTAAAAAAAAAGTTGAGAATCTTTAATGACAAGAATAGGCAACATGCACTTATTTACAATGTGTATAATCATTTTTTTTTCATTTGATTATCGCTGCTAGTTAGTTGCCTGTTAGTACTAACATAATATAAGTTTTGCTTTTTAAGTAAAATGAATTAAATAGTACGTATCAAAACTCAGAAATATTAAAATAAAATAGTTTTTTGAAATTTTGATTTTGGAAGAGCGAATTTTTTATATAAATTTTATTAAATTAAAAATGAATTAAAAAATATTTTTAATAGCCACATATTAGAAAAAAATAATTACTGATTAATTCGATTTCTTATCCTTACTAAACTTAAATTCTAATGGTAGTTTCTTATGAAATATGAGAGATGTCTTATGGATTATAAATTATTATAACATAAAACGTTTCTGCCTTTTTATCAAGGTGCTCTTTCAAAACACACCACGCTCATTATTATTACAGTAATTATATAAGAATTACTCGCGTTTTTAATGGTTTTTTTTTTCACAGTCTTAATTATTGGAAATGAAACATATTCAGGTAATAACGTTGTTAAAAATGGAAGAGATGATTTTTTTTTTAAAGTTGACTCCGATAATAATTATAAGTGGAAATGTTGAAAACATTCACTTTTCAACTTTGGCAAGATTTGTAAATTGTTTTTAGCTGCACAGATTATTAGGCGATAATATTCTAATCCATAAATATTTCAATGAGTCTCAATGTAACTAAGGCTGGAAATACACGGACTGCTATAAAAAGTCGATATCGAGTGATTGAAAAAAACTTTTTAAACAATTTGTGTATTTCGAATATTGATTTCTTGGAGCGGTCTGTGTATTCCCAGCTGAATGCTAATGCTAATGAGTGATAAATGAAAAGACAATGGGATGTTGTAAATATTATTTGTCTTCTTCTTCTATCAATTTTTTTTTTAATGGTTATTTTTTATCAATAATGATATAAATAATAAATATTACAAACCCTTGTGGATACTGAATTTTCGCTCAGGCAAGAGTAACATAGATCGCATAGAACTGCTTAATTTTTATTATCTTTTTCAATTTCGTAACAAGTTAATCATATTATTTTAATTTTATTTCTTAATTTTAAACCAGCAACATAAATTATTGACTGTCAAATGGTTAGATTAGGTAAGGATCAAGGATCAAGGATCAAGGATCAAGGATCAAGGATCAAGGATCAAGGATCAAGGATCAAGGATCAAGGATCAAGGATCAAGGATCAGGGATCAAGGATCAAGGATCGAGGTTCAAGGATCGAGGATTAAGGATCAAAATGCTGAAATCTACAATCATTGTGGATAGAAGATCACCAGGTCTTTCAAAAATTGTAGTTTTTTTCGTAATAGATCAGATTCGTAATATTTTCAGTTTTCTTTCTACCGTTGTATTATTCTTCTCAACTAAGTAACAAATTTTACTATTTGGTCAAATGCAAGATCAACTTACATAAAATCGGGGTAGTCATTCTTAATCTATCAGTTAGTTCAGAGCATACTTGTACTGTCTTCGTCAGAAACAAAATATATCGCACAGCAATTGGAGATTCAATCCCCGTTCATTCACTTACACATTTGTGGGTTTCTCTAGCAATATCCAATCCTGTGCAAAGGAACTGAATGACTACATCATTAATTTATGGTATTCCATTCCTAAAGATCGAATGAAGATACAATCTTCTTGTTTTGTAGGCATGAGAAAAAAAGACATATTTAAAAACATTCTTACTTTGCTTAAATCTATGTATGTAAGTGAATGAATAATCTATAATGTAATGTATGTTAGTAAGTTTGTATGAATTCTTTATCTTGGCGGAACATCTCTTGGAGGAGGACTTCTGTACTTGGCCCTGATATGAAGAAAGGGTTTATTCTCTGTATCTTGCGCAGGTAGAGCCATTCTCACGCTCTTCTCAATACTTGATGGAGAAACTAAAGGTTTACTTACTGCTACGGATGGCTTGAGACTGTTGCTCCTACTAGGAATAAACGGCTTACTCGTGATAGGAGATTTTAAGGACTTACTGGAGTTGGAAGAAGGAGATTTTAAGGGCTTAGGGCTTGTGGATGGCAGTGGAATATTTACACTTCTGCGTCTTAAGATTACATCTCCACCCGAACTCAGAGCAGAAGCTGAGGAAGGAAAGGATTTGCGCCCCTCGTTTGCTGAGGTTCTCAAAGTTCTACTAGGCGTGCTGGTTTTGGCGACTGAAAGCAATCTACCACTAGTTTCAACAGGTGATGCCATTCTATTGTTTACAATTCTCGACTTAACACCGGTGTTACTGGGTGTTAACTCTAACTTCAAATCAGCAGCTGACATTTTTCCGCTGCCGAGCGAAGAAGTCCTTCCGTTCGGTCTTATATTACTAGGTGTGACTTTTCCGTTCGAAAGCGGTGTGGTCCTGCCACTAGAAGATTTAGAATTGCAGACCGAAGCCCTCCTGACAGGATTTGCAGTTTTACCATTTGCCAAAAAAGTTTTGATGGTTTGCATTTGTTTTGCGATGCTAGTAGGAGTTGATCCGTTGATGGAAGAAGTTTCTGAGCATGATTCTTCGGCACTGTGTTTCGAGCTGTTTGAAGACATTTTGCCATCTGAGGAAGTAGAGTTATACTCGTCGGAATGATATCTAAAAGGGTTTGGAGACTTGTCTCCAAGACTCAAACGTTTTTTGACCCGGGTTTGTTTGGAATCCTTGTCGGAAAGGCTTTCTTGGTTTGCTTGTTCTGCTGGGGAAATGTCACTGTTGGTGATTGACAGCCTATCGCTGCTTTTGTCGGTGTTGTTTGTGCAGACGCTGTTGATGGAGTGGGTGCTGACGGCGGGTGACTGGCGGACCAGGTTAACGGTGGTGACTTTCTGCACGGAAGCGGAGGATTGCGGCGAGATAACACGAACTTGGCAAGGGTCGTGGCGCGTCAGGAAGTGCTCCAGGGTGTCCCAACCTCCGCCGACCCGTACCATCATGTGCCGGCCCTTCAGCAGCTGAAATCGCAATGGAAAGATCATTGTTAAGAGAGTAATTGTGTGGCAAGTGAGTAGGAATGGGGCTTACCTTCACCAAGTGGGAGGTAGGTATGCCTAAGATGAACTCGTAAATTTAACTCCAAGACAACCATTTAGAGTTGTAAACTACCAGGCGATATTCATAGACTTAATAGAGGTGTTGTTCGTAAAAGGTCATCAGTACTTATTAACACAACCTTTTATCCCTGTGAAGCCCTGGTTTTATAAATACACTTCTATGTCAAAAAGCATATTTAATTAAATAATTAAAAATATACTTTGTATACACCACTTTTATTAAAATATTTATATATTTTAATAAAAGTGGTGTATACAAAGCATATTTTTAATTATGTAATTAATAATGATGCCACAAAGTTACAAATCGTTTGAAGAAATTATAAAAATATATTTCTTTCATAACCCGAGTGAGACTAGGTCACACTTGTTATCAGTCATCTCGCCAGGTTCCACATAGTCAGATCGCATAACTGTGATTGCGGATCAGAGGATACTCTGAATCATAATTTCTTTGAGTGTCCTATCAATGACCAATTTCCAAATTTTATGCATGAATTGGTAAAACTTAAAATTGAACTCCCTACCAGTATTCCCCGCCTTCAAAGTCTTAATACCCCCCCTCATTTACAGTTTATTAGCAAAATATATTTATTAAGATGGCATTAAAATTTAAGTGATTGGGGATTAAAATCACATATATATTTACTCTGTAACTTTGTGTTTCAATAAATTTGCTTAAATATCCTGTTTGTATTTACACTCTTGTATCTATTTCATATTTAGTACGGTTACTTCTGTGTATTTGTCTGTATCTCTGTAACTACATTATTTGATCTGTAATGTAACTACAGTTTTGTTAAAAAAAAAACTTGTAACAAATTTTTAAGAACAATCTGTACTATTAAAATCTAACAGCTTAGACATGACCAAGATCATCCAATGCCATACAATAACAACAAAAACTTAAATAAAATAACCATCATAATATACCAAAAACGATTTAATTCCATGCTGCTCTTGCTGAAGTTAACCCCGTCCTCGCCAGTATCTTACCCTTCTTAGGGAAAACAATATATTTATTGACGACTTACCCTGATGAAGACATTCCTTCCAGCAATGTTGTACCTCCCTTCTCCGACCTTTTTCACCTTTAGCAGCTTGGAGCAGCGCCCTTCGGAGCAGTTGCAGTTCCTCTCCATCAATCTCGTCACAATATGGACCTAGTGACAAGTGTTTAAAAGATTTTAAAAAATATATCTAAGTAAACCAACTAAACCATAATGCTAACGATGTAATCAGATCATCTGCCATTATGATGGATACTACAAGGTTGTCTGAAACGTTAGTTAAACGCTAAGGCAATGCAACACTACTCGGTCAGCAGATCTAGATGCTACTAATCGTCTATTTGAACTTTCAAGGTCAAATCGAGCTGTCTACTACGATCGCTCTTTTCGTGTAAATGGCCCTCTCATTTGAAATAAACTTCCCCCAGCTCTTATTAATATCCAGAAATTGACTGAATTTAAACGGGCTTTAAAAACAAAATTATTTAAAAAATCCTACTGTCTATAAATTTTTATTTCTCTTTAATTTATTGTAAAAAGCCATTTCCTCAAGCCTCTGGAAGTTGTTTGGTGTCGGTTTCTTCTGTATATATTTAAAAAAAATAAATTATGTGAAGTCAGTTATTGCTGAACATAACCCGACTCTTGTCTTAAAATATTACTATTTTTGCAGTATTATTGTGATTGTGTTATTTTTGTATAGCTGTGTATATACTGTATAATATTTTGTAATTTTATTAGATGAATATTCACTGTACTGTAGGAGTAATATTAAGAATAAGCAAGAATGTATGTAATATGTTAAGAATGTAAAAGGAGCACTGCAGAAATACCACTGAATGGAGTTATTTAATATATTTTTTAAGTTTATTTATGGCAAAGGGCACTTGAAGTGAAATAACACAAAACTGCGCTATGTAAATGTTTTGTTATTATTATTATTACTCATTACTGAAATCAATCATGATAGATAATGCTTTTGGCTATGAGAATCAAAGCAGTAAGGGTTGTTATAATAGGGTTTTTAGTGTCAGAGCAATAGATATAATTTATGTATGGTGTATTCTGTTCAAATTTTGACCCAAGAGCCTTCCCCCAGTTTTGATTATTGATCCGAAAGTTCATTTTGCTGACGGTTAGCATAAAAAATATATTTAGGCTTACCCGTTTATCCAATTCGCTAAGCGGTTTGACGTTTGCAGAGTCCAACTCTTCCGGTGTCCCTCTGGACCAAGTGTCATCTGTATGGATGGAGGGAGTCCCCTCGCTCTCGGCAAACAGGGCTGCTGGGAGGGAAACTGAAATCGTAATGAATGATGTTTGCTTAAGAGAAAAATATTGTGGAATGAAAGACACAACTTTGAACCCTTTTGTCCATTGTGCCAGAAATCAACTATCAACATATTTAGCAGAAGATAGGTATTCCAATTGCCCTGAGGAACCAGTCTCATCTACTTCCCACGGTCCTATACTGCATGGGGAGCCTCGGACACTGACGTTCCGAATGTCTATGATACTTGAACAATCCAACCCAACGATAGTCTTCTTCTGCTTCCCCTGCCTTCCACTTTTCCAATGAGCATAAGCTTCTCCTGATTTGAGTTCACAGTTTGCCGAGAAACATGTCTAAAGTATTTTCGGATAAATTTTTGGCAATCTATTCATTTGATTATGGGAGTTCAATTGGCTCGATTAAAAACTTTTTTAATCAAATTTACTTGTATTACTGACTCACCTTCTTTATAGCAATTCATCCAGTTCAAAATTTCTTGCCGTAGATTCAGAAACAATTCATTGCTTTTCCTCAACCTACACTAATTATGGATACAATTCTCCACTGTCCAGAATGTTGAGAATTGTTAACTCAAGCCGGGGCCTTGACATTTTTGGTACCAGTCTTCCTTATTATGCCGTTCTTTTTCTGTAGTTCTTGTTTATTTCATTTCGTGTTATATATTTGTGTAATTAAAAAAAATAATAATTCAGCTCACCTTCGTGTTCAATCGGGGACGGTGGTGGCTCTGGTTTTGCATCAGACCTGTAATTAATAGAGTTGGTTTAAATTATAAATTAAAGATTAAATTCAATTTGTTGGCATTACTGCATGTCGCCTGACTGGGTTGGTAAGGTTGGCTTTCTGGCGCGTTGGCTACCCAGTCTCACATCTTGTAGTGACATTAGCACTACGTCTAATAAAAATGTGTCGATATCTGCGTTTTAAACCTTCATCATCTATATATGTACAAAGGAGATTGCCTGACGATTTTAAGAGAATTGCAGGCTTTGGATGGGTGAGGGGTGAGAGATGCCAAGGATTGGCAAACCTAGAAAAAAAAATGAGGGAGTCCTATATCCAAAGCTGGACGCCAGAAGGCTGGATGAAGAAGAAGATTAAATACAAGTTAGAAACCGACCGCCAAAGCACGGGAATGTGCCTAGTCTGGTCGTTTCTAATTCCAAATGTAAACTCTGTATGCTGAATAAAAGAAAATTAAAAAAAAAAACAACGACAATAGGAGAAGAAGCACATGGGAAAACAGAAGGGAAGTGGAGAACATTTTTAAGCACTTGCGTGATCTTTTCAGAACGTATTTCGGGCAGTCGGTTATAAGTGAGGTGTAGCACTCAACTCCTGTCCTATACCCTCATATGCAGTGCTGTTAGTGCCTTCAGACTGTAATTTTCATCCGTATTAGCTAAAACAACCATGTCAAAAGGCTCGGTAGTCCGACAGTACTTTCCTTAAGTCAAGCCCATTAGTCCATCCCTTTCTACATGTTTCCTTGAAATCTGAAAAGTCTTTAGGCAGCTTATGTGGTGTGTGCTGTGTGCCTACCTGCCATCGGCCTTTTCCTGCTGGAACTGCCACGCCAGCGCAGCGGCCATATCGTCCTTGTGTCTCGGGTCTAGAGCCTGCTCCTCTTCTAGAGCGATCTCCCTCTCCAGCTGTACCAGGCCCGGTGGTTCCACGCCCAGGCGGCTGGCGATGCGGCCCACCTCCAAGAGACACAGGATTACGTTGCGGGGCTGTGCTTGCAGAACTTGAATCAGAAGAACAACGGTGAGTGTTACATTTATTGAGTGGGAAATCGGTTCCATTCCATAAATACAGCAGATAAGTGAGATTTTGGCCTCAGTTGTGCTTTGAAAAAGATTAAGTTGGTGGGCCGGGTTTGTAGAACTGGAACCAGAAGAAAAAATGATAATTATTTTATGCACTAAGTGAAAAAACAGTAGTTGCAATATCGTTCTGTTCCATAAATAACGGAGGAGAGCGAGATTTTGGAGCAGGACATGGCTAACTTACTAACTAACTAACCATCACGCCGTTTCTAGGCAGGGATAGGCAGAGAGGAGGGATCGCCAAACAACTCGATCTTGGCATACACTTTTTGATTCATTCACATTCATACAACGTCTCATACATTCTCTTCCGTTATTCCGACTTCTGACATGACTCGACTCAAGTATTTGATTCACTTGATCGTGCCATGTATAAGATGGAAAGATGGAAAATCAGATTAATGAAAATGGTTACTCATTTTTTTTTTTAATCAATTTGTGACCTTTGATAACTTGCATATATTATTAAAAACAATTTAAAGAGCAACCTAAATAGTGGATGTACAGAGGAGATAGGCAGCCCAAGAAGTTATAGCCTGGTCTATTGGCCAGCAAAGATATGGCTTCAGTTTTTAAACAATCTCTTCCATCACAACAATGCACCGGCTCATTCATCGACGTAAACAGCCGCCAAAATTCATCATATTGAAATTGAATTGGTTTTTCATACTTCAAATTCAACAGACCAGACTTTTTCAAAAATTTATTTGCTCCAACAATTGAAAATATTCCTTGTTGGGATGACATTTCAGTAAAATGAGGAGTTTATATGCTAAAACGATTGGCTAAAGAGTTTGAGAAATTGCACTTAAAACCAACATAATGAAACTCGAACATTGTTGAAAAAAATTTATTGATTGAAGTTTGCAAATCACTATTTCAGTTGGTTTTAATATTCAGTGACCCGACAGTTGATCCCCCGACAGTTGGCCCCCCGACAGTTCATCCCTCTGATAATTGATCCCTCGGACAGTTGATCCAGTTGTATGTCCTCATTTACAAATGACATACTTACTTTACAAATGAGGATGTACGAGTACATAAGAAATAATCGTTTAGGGAATCAACTGTAGGAGGGATCAACTGTCGGGGGGGATCAACTGTCGGGGGATCAACTGTCATGGAACCTTTTTTATGCATTTGCAGGTTTCTTCTATTAGATTCAATGTAACTGCAAGTGCATTACCGACACGAATTGGGGTGAATTCTATGTTAGTCAATGTTTCGATTAATTCCCGCTTTTCTTAACAACTCAGTAAGACCTCCCTAAAAGTCCACTCAGCAGCCACTGCAGCTCACATCCATTTATGTTGGCACATTAAGATTATACATTGTCAAATGTTGTGAGAAAATAAATAAGATACGCAGAAATGAAAGTGTTACAATTATTTGAACTGAGCTGCATAAAAATTCTCATGACCAGATTATTGCAACACCAGGAGATGAAGAAATTCACCATTAATTTTGAAAAAGGCTATTTTAAGAAAGGAAATAAAAATGGCTTCTCTATTGTCATTATATTGAATTATACAAACTTGTTGAACTCCCCTCGTATTGAGTAGTCGCTTGACTAATTTGGTGTTCGAACCGTCGATGAACACTAGATTGTTTCCTTACAGGTGCTTTGTCTTAGGCCCATCGCACACAGGGATATTTACAAGCTACGCGACTGCGATGCAACTACAAGTGGCCTGCTGATATGTTACTCTTTAAAACTGATTTCCGTTAATGGCGTTACTCGAATTACACCGTATTTGATCATTTTTGCACGTGCAGCTGTGGAGTTAGTACGATTTTAAGTGACTAGCGATGAAGACAATGTTCTTCTTTATCTTTATTATAATCATGGAAAACAATCTAATAGAAGATTTTGGTTCACACACACAACATAAGAAAATCGCTGTCAAGGAACTACATGAGAGTGATGACAAAAAGATTCATACATTCAGTTCTTATAGTTATATAAACATAATGATAATTTTCCTGGCCTATAGGGTTCAAAGGGTTAAGGATTTCTTTAGGTTGGCCAAGGGAGCGAGGGAGAGGGCATGGTGCGGGGGGACGCGAACCGTCGTTCAAACGAGCCAGATCACCGAACCGGTATACTACAAAGAGCTGATTTAGTGATACGGTTCACTAAACCGAGCCGCTTCGCCCACCACTACAGTAGAGTGTGATTCATATCAAACCCAGTCGATGCATCGCTACGTGTACAAACCCCAACAAAAGAGTATGGCGGAAACCCACGAGCTACGCGTATGATACACGTATACAACTCGAGTCGCTTGTGAATATCTCTGTGTGAGATAGGCCTTATTCCCATCAGTTTGGGGATTTGACTGAGAATTGGCACTACACATTACTCAATTGTAATGTGGGGAGAAGTCCAACATCACAATTGGTAAAAATACAAGTGTCGGGTACAAACCTAGGTCATCACTTTCAAAGAGCAAGTTCTCATGCACTCCTAACTGCCTGCAGAACTTGATGAAGTTCTCCATGTTGTCGCGAGAGTAGAAACTCCTCCTGGCAGCCCGCTGCCAACATCTGTCCCGGACACTTGGTACCACCTGGAGAAATAATTCATATAAAAACTGTGTGAACCTTGACACACCCTCGTAGAGACCATATTATTTTGCAAATCGCAGTATTTAATTGCTTAAATGCTTGCAGTTTGAATACAGTTCTTCTCAAAAAAGACATTTAGGCATTCCACACAGGTCTGCAAAGTCTGTATATAACATGTAATGAAATGTTTTCACAAGTGAGGAATACTGTTAAAAATATGTTTTTCTGGTTCTGTTTATGCTTTCATTTATAATACTGTTTTTTTTAAGGACCTAAAATCGCAATTTCCTAAATGGTTCTATTTTAGCTATGAATTAAGGTCTTTTCACATCTACCAGCACCGCGCAGAGCAGAACAGTACATTACAGACACGACAACATTAGTTGCATACATTACCTTTGAACATATTCATGTTACGAGTACGTAAGTGTATTGTTGGCTAGAATATTTTGACGTTGCTGGTGGCCACTAGACGTATGCGCCTGCGCAGCTAGTAGGGACACATAACGTTAGCACCGCCATCTTCCTTAGTTGGCGTAATTAAATGCAGATATTGTTAAAACCGACAAGATGGATTGAATTTGTCAGAGAATTTAGGTTATAAAATAATAATGAATATTGGAAAAGGATTATAAAATTCTCAAACATGTTGTAGCGGACGCTGACTGGATAGCCATACTTGCGTATGTGCGGTATCCGTGCTGTATTGTTCTGCACTGCGCGATGCTGGTAGATGTGCATAGACCTCTAGACGAGTTGGTGTCGCTATTGGATTAACATCGGTGTCATCGGGACCCGAACTGTCCCTAAAAAGTTTGCCAGAATGATGTCACAAACGCCTTCTGCACATGCATTTTGTTTTGGCAACAAATAAAAAATTGTATATTATACATCGTTATAGAAGCTATATTCGTCAACATAAAAATATAAAAAAAATGCCATTATTAGCATAAAAAAAAAAAAACATATATATTGTACATTTCAACGAAAAAGCGATAATTTTTTTAAATTTTATTTTGAAGGAAAGACAAACATTCCCATGTTACTAATAATCTCCTACTACAATAACAGTAAGCAGACGGTTTTGCTTGTGTTGTGATGGAGGAATTATATAGACTAAAAGATCTAAGTATTTACCCCAGTATATAATCCCTTCTCGGTGGCCTCCTTGGCCTTATCCCTGATGACGGTGGCCAGCTGACAGAGCTCCACGCCATTGTCCAGGACGTCCAAAAAGTTGTCTCCAGTCAGGTACGTTATTCCTGGAACAAACAAAACATAATGTAATTATATTAGTGTTCAGATATTACGATATTTCTAATGGATATTTGTACGTAGTCTGTTCAAAATCAGACGTGTTTTTATTCGTGGAAAAAATTAATTACGGGAAGAAGCTGCTAAAGTCTTTCGCGTGAAACAAAAAAAAATTCTCTGTTATTAAGGTTATGTTACTGCACGATGCGGTACGACAGCAGTTTTTGATGAAGAGTTAAGATAATTCCTTTGTTGTTTATCACAAAGTATTATAATGTTTTAAACAAATTATACGTTCTTCTAAACGCTGAGTTATTAACATGTGTTAGAATATTAAAAATAATTGCATAAAAAAATATTTACACAACTTCTAAAAATTGTTTAAAGTTCGATTATATCCTTTAATTATAATGCAGGAGAATTATAAAAATTCGTTATTACAACGATGTCTAAACGCTTAGTTGGTCAGATATTTTTTAAAAGGCACTAAATATTCCTAAAATAAAGAAAAACAGTTTTTTTTATTAGCAGGCTGTCCACATTACAATTCATAGAGGTGCTAAAAGACTTTTCTGTCATTAGGTAAGCGGACTTCAAGGTGGGATGTTGTCGCTTGTCGCAGCTAAAACGTATGTTAACGAGTAAAAATGAAAAACATATTGTCGTGCATTATTCTCATTGACCTCTTCACAGAGTGGTAGATACTGTCGTTATCGCCCTGGTGAAAAGGCTTTAGCCGTGTGTGGTGATCAGATCTGAATAGCCAGGTACTTCTCAACCTTCCTCTTCTCATCTCCTTCCTCTGCTCAATACCTTCAGCCTCGCAGCATTCCCCAATTAGGGATGCCATAGTCTCACTGGCTCCAGACAGTTGGGAACAGCTGGGACTCTTGTGTGGCACTCACATAAAAGGATACAACAAAACACGGTATCGTTTTAAACGAAAAGGCTTGGAATACAGTTGACTAGGACTGGACAGCCAGGGGGCTATTATTCTTATTATTCAAAAGTAGTATTCACCTTGAGAGCTCCTCAACATTTAAATATTGATCTGCCTTATCGATATCGCGGTCACTAGAGCCATCTATGCCTGGTGGTCAAAACTAGAATATCGCACATATTTTTTATTTTTTTAAGGAAATGCATGATCATTCCCAGAGGCCTGAATATGGTTCTTTTTAACGGGGAGAGGGACGTCGGAGAGTTATTATCTATTAATTCAAAATAATGATAATATTATTGTGCAATGCGATAAACATGGTGTTTTAAAAGAGAAAAATATTTATTACGTTTTTTTTTAATTTGCACGGGCTTAGCATTTATCAAAATATAATCAGAAATATTACACATTTCTGACCGTTCTACGCATGTTTTACAAAAACATTTAAAAAGTTGAATATCCTTAAAAATGCTGTGAAGGTTTTTCTGTAAATTGTCAATAAGATAAATTGAAAAAAAAAAAAAAAAAACAGTGTACGGTTTTATTTTTTTTATGAACCTGCGGTTCTTATTCTAAATATCTAAATGCGCGTAGTTTTAACAAAAGAAAAACTCAATATTATTGTAAGTTGTCATAATAATACTATAAAATGAATTGAATTTACCTCTAAAGGGACGCTTAGATGGTTTGGGCATGTAGAGCGGGTGAACGGAGAGAGGAGTATAAGGAGAATATATGAGGCGAATGTGAATGGAAAAAGAAGCCGGGGACGCCCGAGGAAGACATGGTACGATCAAGTGAATCAAATACTCGAGTCGGATCATGTCAGAAGTCGGAATAACAGAAGAGAATGTATGAGGCGTTGTATGAATGTGAATGAAGCAAGAAGTGTATGCCAAGATCGGGTTGTTTGGCGGTCCATCCTATCTGCCTACCCCTGCAGAGAAACGGCGTTATGGTTAAGTTAGTTAGTTAGTTACCTCTTATGCCAAAAGCCCGAAATGTTAAAAGTGATTTAATATCTAAAAATTATAATAATGTACATCTATCAAGTAATTAATAATGAAATACATACCCATATTAAGTACGTGTGATGGATCTATAATTGATAATAATACTGTGATAATGAAACCAAAAACTTCTTAAAAAGTGTATTGTCATTGATATGGAATCGGAACCGCAGTTTCCGAAAATGTGTTTAACCATAAGGATAAAGGCAATGTCTTATCTTTAAAAACGACCGTAATCGGGCCCCAGATGGTTGGGAGCAGCTCTCGTGTGGTACTCAGATAAAAATATTTTGCTTTAATGTGACCAGATTTGAACAGTCAGAAACTTCATCTACCCCATCTCCTTCCCGAATTCAATTTTAGTTAGGTTACTAAAAATGACGTTTTAATTAATGTCAGGTAACCCCTTCTCATCATTTTTAATTTACCATCTCAATTACTTGGAAATTCATACCTAGTCCACATAAACCGATATAATAAAGTGACAAAGCAATATTTTTCACTTGTTTATGAGCGAGTAGGTTGACTATAAAATACTGCTATAATCGAATTTAAATTCGCGAAGCAAGGTAAGCTTAATTTATTTGACGTAAATGGGTTTATAAAATTCACGCTGACAATAAACTGCGGTAGGGCCTCGTGGAGAATAGTAAAATATTACTTATTAATGAATTTAAAAAAAAACTTTGTATTCACCACTTTATTAATATACTCGTACACATGTTTCGAAAGCGATGATTTCTTCACCAGGAATATATAGAATACTAAAAATAATAATGTCATGTATAGAAAAAAGATAAAAATTATAACACAATAATGTAAGAATAGACAAATTATATACATAAACAAAAATTGATTAAAGCAGGTAAGTGATAAATCAAAAATTTCAATAAAAAATAATTATAAAACATTGAATAACAAATTTACATATTAGAAATTTAAAAAGAAATTATTTTTATTATTAATATTAATATGAAAATAAATGAAAAGAGATACCTATTTTTTTTTTAATATTTGATTATTTATTAAATT
>JAHDVE020007564.1:0-42853 GCA_022606495.2 Halesus radiatus
AGTTATTTATCATTTTCTACACTCATTTTTCAAATTTGACAAACTTCGTCAATTCTTTCGGATTGTCAATATGTTTCTTTGTACAATCAGCGTTGGTGCATCCTCCCATCAACGAGAAGAAGCAGACTGAGACCTCAGTCGAGTTCAAAGGCACTTTCGAGACTAGGTTATGGCTGAACGTGCAATTGTAACCGTGTTTGCAGTTACCATTGTAGTAATGAATACAGGGGTAGTAGACTCGAGCCACGTGCATCTTGGGACAGGTTTGTTGGTCGTTGCATCGCGGGTGGGAGAAGTACTGCCAGCCGCATAGTCCGCTGATGGTGTTGATCTCTTTGTTGAAAGTTGTTTATTAGCTGTACATTCAGTTGACTATCGATTGAAATTGGAGAAATGTATCAACAATATTTATCTAATGCTTATATGATTTATAATTTAAAAATATAAAGTGATGCGAAAATAAATAATTAAAAAAAAATGAAAGAGGATTGTTGGAAGTCTATATATTTATATATTTCCTAGATAATAACTATATCTATATAAATATATACGTATTATAGATAATTTTGTCAATAACTAATCAATATTGATGATATTTAATACTATAATAATATATAATAACGGATACCGCGTAAATAACCAGAAGTCCCATGAAACTGTCTTTAAAGGAGAATAAAGAAAACCACGCACTCAAACCCAAAAGCAAAGGATTGTCAAGCTTCATCTCGCCCCTCAAAATTGATCGGGGCCTCTCTGAAAACACGACTCAGCTGAACTACAACATTGTCAGCAACCATAAGTCCATCAACTGTTCCCCGCTTCCGATCATAATCAAATGCGAAATGGGTCACACGAATAAAAACAGCGACGAGATGATAATCATCCATGATGACCAACCAGCTAATGCAGCAGCAGCATCGTGCCAGTAATTTAGAATTCGTTCCGCTTCATCCTCAACTCTAGCGACTACCCGCAATCCTAATATCAGAACCATGGTGGTGGCATAGTAGCAGACACAATCTATTCAATACCAATAATGTGGTAGTAATTCTAATAAGCCCTCTTACAAACAATTATAGCGGGAGACTGCGAAGTATAAAGAGTTGGTGAAGATCGAGGAAGATAATTCAACTAAAAGAATGTGGTTGTTGAGTGAAAGGGTAAGCTTTTTGGAACAAGAAAAGGAAATCCTTGAAAATTAGTATAAGAAGTTATCCGAAAAATGTTCTGAGCTAGAGCAAGCCAACTACAAACTTAGCATCCAATCTTTGGATCGACAAAATACGGTCCAAAAAGACAAGGATGCAATGATAGACCATCTCGAAAGAATGTTAGCTGACAGCAACGCGCAGGTGGCTGAACTTACGACCAGTGTTAACATGCTCAAGTACCAATATAATTGCCTTTCCAGCTCGAAGTCTCAGGAAACGCAAGCAACGACATCTCAATGGGAGACTCGGCTGAAAGAACAGTAATCAGAGATCGAAACCTTAAAAACACAATATTAAAAAATTCAATAAACATCCAAAGATCGGCTGCAACAGCTAAACCTGGTCGAGATGGAAAGAAAGAATCTAGTACAATAGCTGATCAGAGTGAATTCAAAGAATTTATAAACAGTTACCAATCTATAAAACCAAAATTAATAATTGGCCAATACTAATAGTAAACTTCTTAAAGGCAGTGAAGATCTCAAAGCAGAAATCAATGTGAAAAATGACAAAGTTAACCAACTCATCATCTAGTATGAAAACGAAATCAACACTCTCCAGAAAGCCATCCTACCCTGCAAAGACGAGAACTTTATCCTTCAGAACAAAATCGATAGTATAACCAACGAATGTAATTTATTCAGAACCAAAAATCAATAACTGGCTTCTCAGAACGGTGAGCTAGACACCCAGAACCAACATTTGAGATCACAAAATCAATAATTGACTCACAAGATATCCAAAATTTCGTGTGATTTAAATTAGGAGATACAATCAAGAAGTGAAGCATAGAAGAGTCTCAAGGAAAAATACGACAGACTGATCGAGTTTAGACAGACTGAACTGTCACGGCTGGCCGCAGAGAAAGAGGTCGAAGCGAATGGTTATACCATAAAGGTGGCAGACAAAGACAAAGCTTTAAAATAAGCCATGTCGAAATTCTCCAAACTCGAAAGTTCAATGCATGCAAAATCAACTGAGTTGGAAGCTTATATTTACAAGTGCAAGGGTCTTGAGTTAAAAATACTATAACAATAAAAAAATACCATCGATAAACAATCCTAATATAAGGATGTATTTATCAAGGAACAGGCCAGGTTGAAACTCTACGAAAATCTTCAAGACAAAGAGTTGCTGAAATATAGGAGCAAATAATTGTTGTTGTTGGAGCTCATCATTAGCAAGATCAATGAGCTGACACATGCAAGTGAATCTTTTAAGCATACAGAACGCATTCTTTATGCACTCAAGTAGGCAAATATGCAGATGAGTCGTGAATCACAGACACTCCAGAAAAAGGTACAAGAACTGACGGACCAGAGGAGGGAGGACGAAGAGTTGATCGTGCGGATGGAGGAGACATTCAAGGAGAAATAAGATTCAATGCAGAGACAGTACCAGGAAGTGCTGGACAAGTACCTGAAATATAAGAATATATTGCAAAAGGAGAAATAAAGGAAGGTTTTGCAAAAAGCAATAATCGAAGAGTCGAAACATTTCACTGACGATATTGTGTCTAAATGTAAGTCAATAGTTACTGAAACAACCGGTTTATGATTCATATATCTTTAGATTTACTCAATACCTTTTATATCAAAATTGACAACACATATTTTGTTAAGAGACGTCGTTCAATCAATATATATATATATAATATTTTTATTCTTGAATTATGATTTTATTGATAGCAATAATATAAAGAGTAAATTGACGAAAACCAGTAAGATATAATTAAATGAATTACATATTACACGTAAATATAAATATGTTCATATTCGTATAATTATATCATATGGTATGTTGGTCCTTCAACAGCTATAACTCTGATAAGCACGGTCAATAGTAATAACAAACAATTTAAATATAATTTTTAAGTAGATACAAAATTGTTAAAGATTGATATGCCAGAGATCGGCATAATAATAACATCTTTTTAAAACAAAAAATAATATAATAAAAAACCTTATATTAGATAGATATATTATAAATATAAAAAACTATAATAGTTTTAAAAAACAAGCAAATACACTGACGTATTTTTATTCAGATAAAAAGACATGGAATAAGGAAACAAAAAGCTCACCTGCGATGATTTTACTATCCTCGTCATTCTTGGAAAAGGCAACTATGCCAAGGTTGCTCTTGTCCGCAAAATTCTAAATAATAAAATATACGCTATGAAGATGATCAAAAAAAGTTCCCTCCAAAAGCATTTTCAAAAATAGCATGTCTTCTCTGAACGATAGATACTCGTAAAAAATATGCATTCAATCACTCATCAAATTAGTCTGGCAATTAAATGAATGAATCACCTTCTAATTAAATTAATAATTTTATGAGAGTTTTGCAATTAAGACAATTTTCTATTTATTTTTATTTTTAAATACAATAGGCACAATGCAATCATCCATTCATAATCAAGATGCACCACACGTTTCAAAGTGAATCGAAATTATACTATGTTCTATAATATTGCCCTGGAGGCGAACTATTTTCTTTTCTGCGAAGGAAGGTCAGATTTACCTAATAAATGTAAAAAAAAACAAATATATAAATATAAATATAAAAAATGTATTGGCAAAATAAAGAAATATAATGTAGGTTGAATCAGTATTAATTTAAGTATTTTATTTGTTTTTTAGAGTTATTAGGAAAATAAATCTACCATTTGCTATATTAGCGAATTTTTATAACTCCACTTAATTTATTATAGAATACAAATCGTTATTCACAATATAATATATCTAATAAATTCACTAATTTAAAAAAACATAATCAAAATAACATAACAAAAACTCACTTATTTAAAAATGATTTAGGATCAAGTTTTACTCAGCACAGATCATCCAGGCCCTGGAATACCTCCACCGAAAAGGAATTATTTACCTTGAGTAAATACATTCAATTAACAAACCCATTAATCATCATTCAAACACTATATTCTTTTTTACTTGAGTTAGCCTTAAGCCTTAAAATATCCTTATCGACAAACAAGGTTATATTCGACTCGTCGATTTTGGCTTGTCAATCACCAACTACACCCAAAATAACAACAGCACCTTCATGATCATGGGCACTCCTGAATACTTAGCCCCAGAAGTCCTCAATAAAGAAAAGATTGGCCCAGAAGTGGATTGGTGGTGTCTCGGGAACATTATGTATGAGATGCTCACGGGGCTCCCTCCTTTTTACGAAGCTGATAGTTCGAAAGAACAACTTTTTAATAAGATCCGGACAGCGACTCCAAAATGGAATGTGCCGGCATCACCCACTTTTAAAGACCTCGTTACTAAGCTTCTCGACAAAAATAGACAGACTAGGCTAGGAAGTGCCAAGGGAGCTTCCGACGTTCGCCAGCACCCTTGGCTCTCGAACGTGCAGTGGAACAAACTACTGATGAAAACACACAAAGCTCCTTTTGTGCCAACCCTAAAATCCGAAGATGATGTTTCGTGGTTTGAGAAGTAATTCACGTAAAATGAAGCAATATCTCCTAAGGACTACCAGATGATCCCAGGATCTGCCGGATCGAATAAAAGTTATCAAGGGTTTTCCTGCGACTATGAGAACCTCGGAGACAGGAGCGCGAGATCGCGATCTCCTCAATCTCCTTTATAAGCATCACCTCCCGAGTACTCTCCTTAATTTGTATTGGGAATCAAATAGTCAGATCGTGTCGATTGAAAATTTAGATAGACGTAAATTATTACTCTTAGAGCCTTTAACTATAGAATGATAAGTATTATATAGAATTTTTTTTAACATCGTTTAATTCATCAGAAATAATCAGCTTTTGTTTCAGTGCAATTTATAAGTATATAAAAATTCAATCATATTATTTATATGCATAAAAAAAGGACATGTCAGAAAGACAAAATTCAATCAATGCTAAATAAAAGCCAAATATTCATTTCTGATGGCCCACTGCGATTAGCTCGACATGTAGAACACCCCCGAAGGGACGGACTCCATCTCCATCAAAGTCTTCTCCAAATGCTTGCTCATCAGGACCTTTGGAGGAGTGGTGAATATGTAGATCTCTCCGATGATAAAGGACTTCACAAACTCTAACACATCTTTTATCTTTTCGAGAGGTGCAAAGATCCCTTCCAACACGTAATCGTTCGGAAACCGAATCTTGATCTGTGTGGTCTCATACACTGGCTGCCTCATCAGCAGCTCCAGTTCAATTCTTCTCTTGCTCTTGAATCCTGCACTGTTGCTATCAAGGATTTCCTTCCAGTATCTCTTAAGGATTGGGTCCGAAGAGGTTGCTAGTTATTCCTCAAAGACAGCTTCTTTAATATTGGAATGCTTCACTTAATATTTTTTGTGATAAATTCTGGATTTTCTGTCTAGCGGGGCAATTGACATTTTCTTTTTTCTAAATTATATCAACTCATCGAGCAGTTTGTTATATTTGGTAACGCCACTGCCTTACTCTTCCGCGATAGTGACAGCATTGGGCATGCTGCTGGAGGAGTTGTAGCCTGCCTGATAAGGATCGAACATCTATTCTACATCTGCTTTCAGTAAACAAAGCAGATTTTGGCATTTTTCCAGATGCTTGAGCTCTGGCTCTTCCATAAATACTTATCCAATTAATTTATTGAAGCCCATAAATTCCATGATATACTGAGCGGAATTATAAGCCTCGATGTTACTAGCATAGCTTGGGTTAGTAGTCTTGATTCTCCTAAACTTCTACTCGATTGGGTTAGAGATTATGGTAGACACTATCTTTTATAGGAGGGAGATGGTTGCCAGCATGCGTGGTTTACTACCGGTGGTTTCTGCCTTCAAAGATTGGCTAAAGGTCATGAATATATCTTGGTAAGGACGGACAGATTTGGGTTATCTATTTTTTGGTGTTGACATATCCAATTATTGGTCGTAGACTATTGGTTTAGTTTATTTAGGTTATGGAACATCATTGCGAGTGAGTATTTATCGGATTTTGCTGGATATTCTTTTGGGTATTTTCATGGAATCATACTCTTCGTCTTTGATGGCGAGTACAGCTTATTCAGTGTCGTACCAATTTTATTAAAGACTGATTTATATGTTATATATAACAACAGATATTATTTTTCCGAAGGGGTTAACATAATTTTGATGCTTCTTACATTTTTAGGAAAGGGAGGAGGTCTTCGTATTTCTTGTTTATCTAGGCTGCGACTCTCTTGAATAATTTTTATAGGTAAGTCATCTTTTCTTATCAACTACTTATTGCTTATATATATTTTCTCCTAGTTATTTTTTTACAATTTTGAACTCAATTTAAATATAAATAAACATTTCGGAATTTGTTGACCCAATAATATTTATGTCGTTTATTCGATTATTAATTGATAATACAAATAGTTTATCTATATTCCATCCATCTTATTTTTTTATATAAAATACTTAAGTATTTCAAATTTAACAAAAATCTGATGGATTACAATACAATTTTTAAAACACTATTTGTCTACCTTTTATGAGATATTTGAAGTTTTGTTACCTTTATGAAAAATTAATTACTAATATCATTAGATATGCCTGTGATATGCTTAGGAATCAAGCTTCTGTGTTCCAGAAGTTGTCCTCGTGGGACGTCGGAGCTTTGGCCTTGTTTCTGTTTTCCTTCAACGACTAGTTTCCCTTGCTGACCTTGCCTGTTGGTCCGTTTTCCAGAGTTACGTTTAGGTACATCCTGATCTTTCTCATATTTTATACCATTCCAGAAAGCTCTTCGAAATCTCGACTCACTTTATCCAACTCTTTCTGTAGTGTATTTTTCTAATTCTCGAGATTCTGTTGCTTCTTGTTGCCATTCTGGTCTTTGAGTCTGAGGTCGTTCTTTTTGGCCTCCATCGAGAGGAGAGTTTTGCGTTTGGCGTTGAGCTCAAGTCTGAGGTCTATGAGATTTTTATCGAGTGCATTAATATCTTCGTTGATAGTTTAATTGCTGGCATCAGTTTCTTTAAGCTTGGCAGCAGCCTCGACTCTCATTTTATTTGCTGATTCCAAAGTGTTGTAAAGAGTTTAATGTACTTTCTATGGATAATTTAAAAAAATGAAACTAGCTTTCGGCAGAGTAATTGATTATGCGAATATGTTTTTTATTTACATCTTGTAATGTCTTGCTTTCAGTTTCTATAATTTCAGATATTTTATCTTATTTTTATTTGAGCTCGGCTTCCATGGTTTGTCTCTTCTCTTGTTCAGCCTCTAAATTCTCTTGCATTTCGGTTATTGCTGTCTGTAACATTGGAATTCTAATTGATTGGATGAAAGGATACCTATGCACTTTCGAGTTTCTCGGTGAGAAGTTGAATGAGTTCGTCTTTTGTTTTTGGAACAGGTCGCTTGACAGCAGGAGTCTGCTTGCTCATTCTTTGCTAAAGTCTTTGTAATTTATTTTGGTATAAAAAAATTGGTTCAATAATAATTGATATTTATCTCAGAAACCTAAATTATAAATAAAAATGATATCATTATCATTATTATGAAACTGAAATTGATCTGTTTTGTTTTGTCCTTCTATAAATCCAGGAATAACTGTTGTTTATAGAGGTTGGGCAACAAATTTGGAAAACAATCTAAGTTTCGGTTCATTAGTTTATATTTCGTCATTTCTATATAAAAAAGTACTTATTTTGAGACCGATTATTATTCAAAAGTAAATATAAAACAACGATTGAGCTATTGTATGGGAATTATGAAAAGTTTGTATAAAATGTTCTGACACATATAAACTTGAACAATACAGAACTCCTTGATAGATCAATCGCCAGAATCGAGTTTTTTGGCACAGAACAATTAAATATGATTGTTATGCATCTCAGGTAATTAGACTGATTTATACCATCTTTTAATAATCAGAGCCTAATACATTTTATTTAGGATTATATTGTTGTATTATTCTGTTTAGATATTTATTTTATCTTTCTGCTGATTTCATAATACGAGTTAGTTTCATACTTTTAGTAGATATTTTCCGGATTTAAATACAGATATTAAATAAAATAAAAATTTATTTATTCCTTATTAAATGAGCCGAATCGTTAACTATGCTGCAGAGACCAACTACAAACTCTTCTGCGATAAAACAGGAGCTCACACTGGCTAACCCATCGATTTGGTGTGCCTCGATCCCCTATGTCGACGAAACATGCTTGCATGCTCAATTTGCTTTACGGAAACTCACAGAGTATTTATTTATAGGAAATATTCAAACTTAACTATGCATTCGTTATTTTGGAGTAGTATCATAAAATCATTAGCCTGTCGAAATTCTATTCGGAGTATGAACGCACTGTACAAAGACAAGACAGGAAGCATCTCTGCAACCACATCCATGGAATCCATGAATAAGTCACAGATATTGTTGGTTATTTGAGATAGTAATTCTAAATAAATAAAAAATATTAACATATTTTTGTTTTTTTTATTTCTTTATTTAATATGTATCAATTTTATCTTGTTTATGAAGATCTTTTGTGAAAACTCTTGCTACATTCGAATAAGACATAAACCAATATACAGCCAAATTATTGGAAGAAGTCGATGCGAAGAAAAAACTCTCCTCAGATCTCAATATCACATTGTAGCCTCAAGAGTTACAGCAGATCTCCAACATTTCCGACATGAGAAAATCGGTTAGTTTTATACTTGACAATAGCCTCTTTGACTCAGATAACAACATGCTCAACCTTCCGCTCCTAATGAAATCGAATTCAGATCGAATATTGGGTTTGGTGAGCCAGCTTCACGCCCTCACAATCGAGTCTGCCAGATCAATAGATCGATCTCTGCAACGACTGACCTTCTCCAAAAAGTAAAAGATTGCAATTATTAAGAGTAAGGAAGAAAGCCTTCAACAAATTTAATATGATGCTCTTCTCTGGTCGCTGAAGGAAAACATTGCCCCAAGTGGATTCACCAACCCGATACTGGAAGGCAATGCTCCATCTCTTCTCATCGAATCGACTCCAAAAAATCCCTATTTATTTAAGTTCGATAATCTAAAGAGCAAAACTCTCCAAAGCTCGAACAATATTATCAAGTCGAACGCGCATTGCACGATTCCCCACTTTGCTCTAGCCGAGCCACATGTCGAAACGCTGCCTGGAGAGGTAAAGAGATGGGCAGTAAGAGTCAACAAATGTGGTAATCAAAGTACAAAGAACTGTCTGGCTATCGGACTCGGGAGAAAGCACTAGTTATAGTCAACTGGATTCAGATTCGCAGGAGCCGATAAAGAGAATATATGTTATCTCCTGGATTCAAAGGGCACCGTCAGTACGCCTCAAGGCTAATATAACAATCCTAACTTTCGGTTTTCGCAGGGAGACATCTTGTATTTTAAGTATGATCCTTACTACAGCTTGTTAGAAATAAAGAATGAGCGTGGCCAACTCCTGAGTATCAAGACCCATAAAGCAAAGACACACGATCCGTTGCATATTTGCGCAAGATTAACCTATGCGTCTGATGAAGTTTAAATACTCCCAGACTCCAATGCTAACTCTTGACATTTTTAATTTCTTTAATGATTTGAGTCTATTGTAATCGATATGTTTCAAACCTAATTTTGATTTAAAAAATGTTGTATAATAATTTTGTTAACAACTAAATTTAGGAAAATGTTATAATATTAAAAGAACATATTATAATTGAATCATCCTCTCATTAATTATTCTTTGCTTTACAACGAGGTCTAATTCTGACTGATTTACTTTCAAAAATATAATTTTCACTAAAAAGTAATCATTTAGAATACTACCATTGAATGTATTAAATCTAACGTCCCTTACCTTGATTTTATGGTTGGTATGGATTAACATCATTGAAATGTTATCATAGTAACTGCAGACTGGTATTTCTTAAGGGGAATACAAAAATAACAAATAAAAAAAAAAATATTAGATATATGTCGCTCTATGACAGGCTTCTATACTCTAATAAGCAATAACTAAATTATTGACCTGAATTTTCGTAGATACGAAACTTTAAAACGAAAATATAAACATTTGAGAGAAAGCATCTCAAATAGTGTGCAAAAGTCTTCTTTATTTTTAATCTTCTTCTTCTTATTTTTCGATCTTTTATATCCACAAAAAGTTTAAGTTTAGTATTTGAAACATAAAAATAGATGGATAGATGCATTTGCTTTATTACTTCCAATAAAAAGTCCGTTTAATTGATAACTACGAGAGTATATTTTTTATTAAAGAATACTAATGCAAAGTTACGAGTAAACTTATTACCATAAATGAGGGCTTATTTGAATGAACTCACATAGCACAAATATTGATGACATTCGATGGATCTACAAATTTGATGATCAAATTCAATGGAATCCCTCTTCGTTCACCCTCGATCATAGCTTAATTCATTAATTACATAATATGTAGGCCATTAATTTAAATATAGAACTATATAAATAATATACCTGAAAATATGAAAATATGAAAATATGAAAATTAATGCTCGATACCGATGGTTAATGATTCTCGTTTATGTTTAATATAAAGTAATTCTGAAGGAGCAAGAGTAATATAAAGAAGGAAATATCAGCGAAAGAGTTTTTTTTTAAGAAACATTTATAGTTATTCCTGTTTTATTAAACTAATAACAAATTCAACGTTAGTTTTTTTGTTACTCTCCCCTCTAAACTATGAACAATTAACTTAACTACTTACAGGGGTCAGCTAGAGATAAGGGTAGATGACCGAGTAGTAGAGGGTTTTGGTGGGGAAAGTATTTTTTCTTTTTCTGAAACTTCATCCTGAATTAATTATTCTCAATTCTGGTTTTTAGTGTTTACGTTCTTCCGATGCATCTAGTTGATAAAGCCACTCTTAATCATTTAAAATTTGATAAGGGTGAGGTTCTATTTGCCAACAAACTGTAATGATGTTGTCAGAATGTTAAGCAAATAGCATTATAATACTTTTATTATCTCTTTTATATTAGAATCCATATATATATTTAACTTTTCAAAAAACCCATCATACTATCTATATATATTTATATAAATTATTATAAAGTTAAAAAAAATATGTTACTTAATATTATTTAATTGTAATTATAATCATTTTTCATTTTTTTTTATGTGTATATATACAATGTTATATAATCACCCCTGGCATCCAATACGACCACTTCAATTATAATAATTAATTATAAAATATAATAATAATAATTATCTCTTCTAAAAAAAATAGACACACTCAGCCTAATAACCTTTTACAAAATATTCATTCTTCTTATTAAAAAAAAAAATATTAATATAAAATACTAACATTTTTTTCATATCTATATATCTTTCTAATAAAAACCCCATATTTTTTTTATCTTATTGATAAAAAATACACAAACTAAACAAAAAAGCAAATAAAAAAATAATAATAATAACACAGATCCGAGACTCATAAATTGCTAGTAAAACAAACCAACAAAACAATAATAATCAAAACATGAATAACTCCTTAACATCTGAAAAACCAATTCATCGATAATCGATTGATTAATATGTGCATTCTTCGGAAGAAGGCATTCTCGAACATCACGACTACTCAATCGAGACAGAAGTTCTATAAATTAGTCCTCAAACTAGATTCAAAAAGGTATAAATCAAATAAAATATTATTTTTTTATTATAACTATAACTATAAATATTTTTATTTCCTTTTTTTAATCATATTTTATATATGTCCATATAATATTGTTTCCTCTTTTTTTAAATCTAATTCTTAATTTTACTGTATTTTTTGTGTAATTGATTGATTTTAGTATAATGAAGAGGTAGAATCTGGGATCTGGAAGTGTTCTTTTAAGGCCTACGATATGTAGACTGGCACATAAGTAATTTGGAATACGATTAAGGTTCAATCATTCAACACAGGTATTCATTTCTGATAACAAAATCATTACTTATATTGTTTATCATAATTAATCTTTATCTATAAAATATCTATATTTTTAATTTGCAGCGAATTGAATGATCCTAAATGTAGTTATATATTTTCTTAGAAGTTTAATGGTCGGATATTTCATTAAAAAATAGTATTCGCGAAATAAAAACAAAAAACAAAAAACAAACATAGTTCTATATGAAATTCTTTTTATTTTCCTTTACCTCATGAATGAAGGCTCTTTATTAAAGTGGTTTATTGCTCCTTTTATTTGTTTTTTTAGCCACAATTTTGTTTTAATGATGTAATTTTCAAAAATAATATAAGTTCATATCATTTTTCTTACATTTCCATTAATTTATTTATTTTAATTTATTTTATTGATTTAGATGAAAGAAATCAAATGATTACGATGTTGTAAAAACTCTCAAAATGTCATTGTCAAACGTTGTTAAATGTCGTTGACTATTGGGTTGTTCCAGATAAATACCAAATTAATTATATTACAGAAATCACAACTGGTGGGAATCTTGAAAAGTATGTTTTTACCTAAAGAATATTCTGTTCTGTTTTTCCCCATATTCATTTCTTGTTTCACATCATCTTATTTTCCCCTATTTGATTTTTTTTTCGTTAATTTTCTGATTTATATACTTATATATTGCTTTCTTTCTTAATGTGGATAGATATTTGACGAAAATAATAAGACCGAAACTAAAGATCGTGAAAGGATGGTCAGTCAAAATCCTCAAGGGCTTGCAGGAGTTGCGGGAGGTGCTGAAGGATATAAGCTACTACAACCTTAGCATCAGTCAGATGTTGATCAACACCAGCTGCAACCAAATTAAGTTCTCTCCAGATCCGCTCATCCTGCCCGCCAAAGTCTACTACAGCGTAAGGAGCCTCGCACCCGAAGTATTTGCGCTTCCCCAGTCACTCCAGAGTCGGGATGGTGTTTAGATATTCGGGTTTGGAATGGCGTTCCTGCAATTGTGCACATTCAAGACCCCCTATTCGAGGGAAAAGTGTGCTTATCGGCTTCTCAAACTTGTCCTCGAAGGAGAAGAACCGAGTTAAGTCAACTTGATTCCCGATTCTAATGAGATCAAAACTATAATAAAAAAATGTATCTCCAAAGATATCCATCAGCGTTACCGCAGCCTCGAGGAAATACTCAACTTGGATTATTGGAAGCCCAACGAGATTCTGGACTCGAGCCCGATTGAAATAAAACCGTTAGCGCCTCAAGACACCTGTCCCCCGGAAAACCCGCGTAGAAAAATTACTAAGCTCAGCAGTTTTGCAGAACGCATCGAAGAGGTAGGGAGCGCGGCGACCACTACATTCCATTTAAAGGTGGGAGACCCCAAACAAGAGATATTCGAAATCAAGGTCAGTAGCAATGACTACTCGAGCGAAGAGACTTTCAACAAGATCGTTAACTTTCTAAGCTCTAGGTTGGCGGTGAGTAGCCATCAAATATTTTCAGAAAAACCCCCACAATGTAGCGAGTTCATCTCCAACAATAATAACACGATGTATAACGAGTCGGAGACCACCAAAAATGACACCGAATACAGGAAAACCGACAAGCAGCTCTTCCAAGCTTCTTCATATCGCTTCCTGGACTATGCGATGACAACTGAGCTGGTGGCGAAAGTCAAAGGAGCTTTTCTACAATCATACGAGCAGTATCGGATGAATATAGAGCATCTTCTCCACAATTACCAGGCCAGCGTGGATGAAATGCTGGAACTGAGGTCAACACTTTAAAAAATAGAAAAAATGGAACTTGAGCGTATCTGGTCCGAAGAACGTGAACAGCTCAACCGAGAAAATTATTTCTCTAACTCTAACCTCAACCATCAAAATAACGGGACGCAACCTAAAGGCCAGGCCTCTCAGTTTCAGCAGATCAACTCACAATTCCGATGTTACCTGAATAGCACCCCACAGAACACACTAGCCTTCAGTACGACCCACCTTTTGAACTTCGACGTGGACATGGAAGACGAGAGGATCGGGAACAATTTCAAAAACATGCTGAACAACCTGAATGATTAGCACATCTCTTTTAACTATTCATCGATCTTACACATTCGAGAACAGTAGTGCGATAAGGCTCGGATCTGGGATGAATAGGAAAAATGGTCAGATGAAAAATGGCTCTAACCGAATCTAATGCAATATCTATCAGTATAAGAAAGTCAAAAGGAGAAAGACTGTCCAGAATGAACAAGAAAAACTAATAAGAATTTTTCAAACAAAAAAAGAGAGCAATAATAATAAGAAAAATGAAAAAAAAAAAAACAATACAAAAGCCATTTTTTTGTTTCTTTTGAAAAGCCAATAATATTAAATAAAAATTAACTTCGAAAACATGGGCAGAGAATATGTGACCTTATTTTTGAAGATGTTTATTTGTTTCTTTTTTTAGTATGTGAGTTTCTTTATTTTTTGTCATCAACACAGAATATGTTAGTTATTTTTATAAGCCACTAGCAAAACTATATTTTCACCAATCAAATACTGAAAAATCGATGATAATTCTATTTTTGATTAAATAACATTTTTGAGATATTATGAAATAAAAAAATAATAATAAAGGAAAAAATTAATGGTTGGCTGCTAAAGATATTTTTCTTACTTAAAATTGTTTGATTTATTTTTTGTTTTATGAATTATTTAATATATTTGAAATAATACATTTCTAAACATTTTTTTAATCAAATTATATACATATATATATACAGTATAGAATTAAATACATAATTAATATAACATGTACATATTCTAATTTCTTCAACATATATCTTCAAAATAAGGAAAAACAAAATGCATCATAATGATAAATGGTAATGATAATAATGGTATTGTTGTGTTTTTTTTAGGTTTAAATAATTGATCTATCCTTTAATCTCTTATCATCTGTAAGATTTTTGGACTCTTGCTCTAGCACCAGGTCCACCGAATTTCTTGGGTTCACAACGTCTTGGATCTGCCACCAACAGAGTTCTATCGTATTGAAGCAACAATTCTTTGATCTGCCTTTTTTGAGTCTCATCAACGTACTTCTGGTAGAAGGCAACGACACCTTTTGATATCGCCTGTCTGATGGCGTAGACCTGAGCGGTGTAGCCTCCACCACGAACTCGTACTCTGACGTCCAAATCCTGGAATCTCTTGAGACCGAGGAGGAGGATGGGCTCCCACACCTTGATTCTGAGACTGGCAGGCTCCAGCAATTCAATAGGGCTGCCATTGACTCTCATGACGCCTTTACCTCTGCGAACCGAGGCAACAGCGACTGCGTTCTTCTTCCTCCCGAATGTTTGTACTAATTCTGGTCTTGTGGCCATTAATTATTGATTGTTTTTTTGTGGATTTTATTATTATTATTATTTTATATTTAATATATTATTTATATTAATTAATTTTATAGACTTTGATCTATATTTATTATACCAATGTCACATAAGATTTAGAGGAGTATCGTTAGTTTTTTATGGAAAGTTACAAGCTAGATTTGTGCAAACGTTTATCAATCAAATAGTTTTTTTCACTTGTTTTAAAGAATTTATTTTTTGTCAAATTTATTTTTTATTCTATTTACAATGTTGTATGTAAAATATTTCAGGTTTTTTTGCTATGTTTATGATTTAAACAATATTTATTATGCACTTATAATCTCTACGAATCAGTGTGAACTTATATAATATTGCAATTGCCTTTATTTTTCTCCTCGTATTATTGTACCATACTATTTCATTAAGTCTTAGAGTTTTATCATTTTCGTAAAGTCTGCATTTTTTGTATCGATGATTGATCAACCAAACCTTAAAATTATAAATCAAATAAAGGATAAAGCCCAAAAGAAAAATAAAATAACATTTCTACTCTGATTAAATTTAATTTTACTATAAATTTAAAATATCCTTTCTTTTAACCCTCCTTCCCTTAGTTTAATATGGTTATCTTAGAGCAAAATATTAAAATACACTTACTCACTGATGTCCTTCCAGGCAGAAAACAAATATAATGACAATAGACGACAAATCTCACCAACAAATATCCCTGCCGAATCAATTATGCCTAACAACCTTCACCAAAACATCATTAAATAGTTTTCTTAGACTTCTATCGCCAATAACTTGGTACCGTCACGTGGAGACAGAGAAGGTCAAACACTGTCCTACACTGAAAAAATCTAAACTATCAGTGATGGAGAAGCAATAAAGAACTCTCCAGCTAAATATCTCGTCATAAAAGAAGGTAACAGTGCGTAACACTTAGCGACTGAAGTTTAGGAACTTCAATAGATGATCGATTCACAAACTAATAACAGACTCATTAATAACAATATAGTCACTCGAACGGATAACTATGTCACTTCTGCAACTGCTCATGGTCATCAAAAATAGGAATCTAATAAAGTAATTACGTCTGTTAAGAGAATCAAGCATAGTTTAGAATAAATTTAATAACAAAAAGCCATTTAAATCCCCAGTATATCCGAAGGATTTGCTCTTGCTGAATAAAATATCGGGAATCAAAAAAAGAATTATGATTTTAACGGCTTATTTACAATGGGTCCAACTATTGAAAAGCTCAAATCCAATAAAGTAGTCAATGGTTAGTATCAAAATGGTTCGCTGACTCCTTCGATATAGACTATTCAAAATCCATACTAAATAGGATTCAAAGGGAGCGAAGCTTTGATCAGGAGCAGTGGCGCGATTCCTTTGATGACTCAGAACAATAGATTGGCATTGATGAATAAAGCTTAGTCCAACAATTATGAAGCATAGAATGATAGAGCAAAACTTCCCACTGCCAATTTTGGACCTGAAGGATATCGAGCTGACTTTGATCGGATTATAGCCTAACGTGGCCATGATAGGGGATGCTGTTATAAAGTTTGCTGTCCTAACTGCGCATGTTGTCGTTGCAATTGTTGCGAGGCATGTTGTGAAGATTTAAGTTGTTTGGTTTGTCTTCCTTGCTCAGTATTCTCAAATCATTGGGGTGGCTACTGCTGCCCTTGGCTGATGCCATTCTGGTTCTCCAAAAAGTGTTGTCTTTGCCCATTCTGATATTTTGAGTGTCCATTTCTTTACATAATACTCACTTTTTATTTTAGGCATATACACAAATCAGGCAATAACATTGCAGATAGAGCATATATATAAATTTGATTCCTGTCTGAAACTTGAGGAGAGTTTAAACTATACTATATTTTATTTATTTACTTATTTTTATTTACTTATTTCTATTTATTTTTATTACTTTATTAATGCGATCCAAAGCTACTATCTCTCACAATCATCACCCTCACAAATCGTCGCCACATGGGTAAACGAATGTTCATGCTTAAGATGACTTGCAGCTTCTATAAATGGATAAGTTGATGGATACAAGCAGGGTGCTCTTATTGGAACAAAAATAATAATCTTCAACCATGATGGTGAATGAGGCCAGCCTGTTCACGCTCGAGAAGTCTGCGAGGTTTCGCGAGTATCAGTTTAAAACTGGAAAACTATAGATTCCCGAAGTGTTCAAAGGCATCACAAAGGAGGGACCGCAGCTTTTGAAGCTATTTACGGGTGTTGATAAAGATAATAGTCACAGCAATGGTTAATATATTAGCAAGCCAGTAGAAAATGAATAGGATGAAATGCCAAAGTAGTAATACATATTATCCTCGCTAATCAACTAGTATAATTCGGAGCAATAGCAACATTACTTATCATTAAATAGCGAAATTCTAAGGAAGAAAGGCGTTCCTAAAAGATACAAAGTATAGTTGCCTGCTGATCTAATCGAACAAGATCTAAAAAAGACACTCCTCAAGAGATGCGGACAGAAGGAGTGTTACCTCCAGTACAAAAAGGACCACGAGTCAGTCCTAAAGCCGGTCAAAAGGACCGTAAAAGACGAAAAGGATTTTGAGAAGCGCAACTAGTCAAATAAGCTACCCAAGTAACTACTCCAGCTGAGAGCCAGCCTCTCTCAAAGTCCCCAAGTAAAGAGTATTAAAGCTTCTTCTACAATTCTGCCCCCAGTGAAATAATATTCAACAAGCTTAATCAAGCAGACTCACAAAAGATTTAATACTGAGGTGAACATCAGAGACAACAATAATAATAACGTAACCATGCTTTCTCGCAGACAAAACAACAATCAGATGCTGAAAAACATACTGTCTGAGAGTGCCCAAGTCCTCGATATCCCGACGCCTATAAAGAAATTGAGTAGGCTATCGACTGTCCAGGACAAACAGTTGATGGACATGCAGAAGAGCTTTGACAAGGCTTCTAAGAACCATTTTCCTCCACTTTACATAGCGACTGTGTTGAAGCAGCTGTAGAGACTGAATTCAACAGTCGAGAAGGATATCGAGAAGGACATATTGTAGGAAGAGAAAAACAAGTTTCATATCAGACACGATTAGATTATGAAGGATGAGCAAATTCAGAGGAAAAACCATTTAAAGCAAATAATTAGCTATCGAAAGAAAACCAAGCGAAGCTGATTAAACAATCTATTTTTTTTTATAGATGCACATATGTATTTACTCAAATAGTGTTTTTGTAAATAGTAGAAATTTATATTTAATTATTTTAATAACTAATTATAGGATGTATATATATATGATTTCGCACAGTAATAAAGCATGAAATAGAATAATAAAAAATCGATTAATATCGAAAAAAATTAAATAACCTTATATTCAAATTTATTCTATAAATACCAGATATTTTTTCTAAACATATTAACTTAAAAAATAATTTTCCAAATGATTCGCCAGCATTCTGCCAACGCACTCGGAAGATCTGAGTCGCCTTCCAACATGAAATAAATATTTGACTTGCTCCAACGCAACTACCAATGGGAGAAAGTTAAATACGATATTCCTCGGCAGTACCAATAGAGTTCCCCTATCACCAAAGTGACAAGGCCGGCGACGGCTAAAGGCCACTACTTAAATGACCTGTACAAAGAGTCTAAACATATCCCGGGTGTGGGAAAATATAATATCACGCAAAAGAAAAGTGGGGATTTCAAATTTCATAAGAAATTTTTAGTCAGTCCCCGAAAAACATATCTCGAGGAAATCACAGATCATTGCATCAAGGAAAACCTGCCGAGTCCTGCAACCTATTTCGAAAAGGATGGAGGGCTTCAAAGAAACGAGGACGCAAGCAGGCCGAGCCATCCTTCGACAAAAGTTACATATCTCGACAATGTATAATATCTCGCGAATACCAACCCAGGAACCGGAAACTACAATATTGCGACCACTGTATAATCCATACTAGTCATTATATGCAAATATTATATCAATGAATAATTGGTTTTTCATAATAATAGATGCTTAAAAAATCATTTAGTAACCGGATTATATAGAGCCATAGACCACCCAAATCTAATACTACCCGAGTTCGACCACAAACTTCACTCAACCCCCAGATAAGTGGAACGTTTGCCCATTCTGAGACAGAGGGAGAAAAGATGAAGGTTGAGGCGAAGGCGAAGAGGGGAGGCACCTTTAATCGGGATGGGCGGTTCAAGGTAAAGGAATAAATAAAAAGGTTGCCAAGTCCTAATCAGTATAAGCTGAATATGGAATGGGTTGACTAAAACAAGCCGAAATCAAAGCATCTTATGAACGTAATTTGCAAAGGAGGAGGATATAAAGGAGTTTATTATTGATGAATTGTACAAATAAAACTATATTAATGTAATTTTTAATCAATTAAATATATTTTTCTATATATTTATAATGTGACAATACTGTGTAGATTTATGTGTTGAAAACAATTTCATTATTTTTTAGATATTCTCAGAATCCTAAACAATAACCTTAAAAATATATCGATTTTTATATTAAAAGTCAGAAAAATATAATACCTACTTAAGACATATAATACTAATGGACTGTTATTGGTAAAAAAGAGGAACCAATGTTGAATCGAATAAAATGTTTTTTATAAAAAATTATCACATAATCATTTATATTTCCTTTATTTTTTTGTTTCTATATAAAATATTTTCAATATCCTAAATATATTTGATGTCGTGGGATATTTGGGTGAAGAGACTGCTGAAATGATGAAATAATGGAATACTTACGACAAAAATAGATATATCTTTAGTTTTACGGATGCACCCATACTTTATTGAATCTATTTATGTATTTATTTCTACCTTTTTTTTCAATTATTTTTAAATAAGAATTATTTTAAACATCGCATATGTTTCAAAGGGATGACTAAAATAAATAATTCAAAGGAAATATTGATCAAGGATGTTCTTTGTGTTTATCAAAAACCGATTGGAGAATCTTCGTCACGGCGATTGGATCAACTACTTTGTCAGTCTTCTCGGCTGATAGTGTCTATACATTTGAAGGTTAGTCTGTGAACCACCCCAGGTTGTCCGCAATCAGATGCACGTTTTCGCATCCACTACATCTGATCAGTACTACTCCGTCGTGGTAAGCTACCTTGGTGAATGAACGAATGCTGCGAGTTTCGCATTTATTGCATGTGAACATCAAAACATAGAGTTCTCCTGAATCGCTTGCCCTGGCTCCTTTGATTTGAGAGAGGATTGATATACTATCTTGGGTATAAGCAGTTTGGATCTATGCTCCTCCGTCCAAGATATGACTCTCTGCATGTACAGTTAAACATTCTTGAGGTATTTATGGTTGTTGAGTATGTTGATGGTCGTGGTGGTGATGATGAGAACACCCTGGGCCGTGGACGTGAGGCTGCTCTTCCTCCTGCTTGATGTTTGAGGCGTGATTTTAATGATGATGTTGATGACCACAGTCTCCTGTTTTGACCTCGGCATTGACCTAAACACTGCCTGTCTGTTTTGGCTGGGACTTGCAGTCTGGCTTTCCTCCACAACAGCCATTGTGTTTATGATCTGAGAAAGAGTAGAAATGCTTGTAGAATAAGTTATTTGTTAGGGACTTCCTTGTCAAATAGGTTGATTTGGAGGTGATTTGTCTGAATGCAGTGCGGGCAATATTAGCAAGCATATTAATTTGGAGCTATAGGTTTGTTATTTTTGTTATTTGTTTGACAAATTATTATTAAAACTCTGAAATATAGAGTATAAAATTACATATATATTATATTTTCTACCGTGATTAAATTTTTATCATCTGTTCATCAAACATATTTTTTATCAACTGAAATAAGCTTATTTTTCCTTAGTTTAAGCAACAGTAATTAGTTTTATTTTTAGTATTTCTCAATGAAAATATAGGTTCATGTCAAGGATCGTGTATTTACGATTAGTTGCGGAGATGGAGGACAAAGAGTGAGGTGGTTGGCAGAAGTGGCTGTCCTCAAGTACGACCCTAACTACATGATGTCAACAGGTGAGCCAAAGACTGTGAAGACATAAAATAACTCATTGCTCGGCATGAACGAGCTGATCAAAGATCATCTGCAGGACGGAATGCACGTCTGGGTTGGTCTTGGCGAAGAATACGAACCTTCTCAGAAGAAGAAATAATAATCTAAAAAAAAATGAACCTTAAATATATATATCTTATGGAGATTACGTTATTTATTTTATACTTTTCCTTAACCTTAAATAAAAATAAATACAAATAATGAAAGCACTGAAAACGATTCAAAGAGAAAATAATAGAAAGACATGAAGGAATTGTAGTAAAACTAAAAAATCAATCTTTAACGAAACTTGCTCAAAATAGGAAAGAACGAGTCATTTTTCGTTTATTTTTTTGTTATAGACAATCAGTAAGAACTCTGGTATTTTGACTTTTTGTTTGTTGATATGTATCATGAACACATCATCCAAAATGGTCTATTTACTTTTCTTTTTGATTCCAGCTTGCTTCCCAACTTATTAATTACCATAAATAGCTGAACCCAATCGAGTCCCACCTAGATTTTATTGCTGTTATTATTGTTGTTATTGCTGCTGTTTATAAACCACTCTAACAGCTGTATG
Organism: Halesus radiatus; assembly: GCA_022606495.2. Lineage (NCBI taxonomy): Eukaryota > Metazoa > Arthropoda > Insecta > Trichoptera > Limnephilidae > Halesus > Halesus radiatus. The sequence continues at coordinate 22,112 of JAHDVE020007564.1, forward strand.
TCTTCCAAGTCAGTTTCTCCGGCCAGATACCTTTTTAGTTTCTTGGACAAAGACTGAGAGTATGGGTTTGGCTTCCTCTCACTCACAACATCCAAAACTTCTGACAGTCTCTGCAGTTTGTATCGTATCTCAGCTTCGGTATCAGTAAATCTGCATATATTGGCATGGGTGCTTTTTTAGGGATAGAGGAAATACTCGTAGCAATTGAGGCAAAGGAATAATGATTAGATTGGCTGTATTTTGAGAGTATCTGGCAGTTGTGAAATTATCGAGAGATTAGAAGACGATCGGGATGATCGAAGCATAAATCTACTTGTCTCGCAGTCTCTAGACACTGGCTGGCTGACTTTGATTTCAGATATTTATTTGTTACTAGAGTCCAATCCGATTGCCAATGCTCTCTGTGAATTGAGTGGCGAAATCGTTGAACCAGGGTTTTTGCGAGTTTCATGTGGAGGGTAAGTGTAGTTACTATAAATACCCTTGTTACTATTCGAATGATTATGATTATGATGATTGTTGTTGTTGGTATCATAATTAGTGTGGTTTGAAAGCTACCGATTTCTCATTTCGGTTCTGAGTGGGGACTTTCGGTTGTTTCCTTTTTCGACTCTGCTAATAGAACTACTTTTGGAAGAATTAGACTCATCTCTCTTCGGGTTGTTATGAATTAAATATTAATTTCTGAGGATTGACTTCGATCTGGAAGAGTCTTGGTTGGTGCTTGCTTTGGTAAGCAATGTGGCTGGAGTATATTTATTAAAATATAGACTGGCGGGGCATTCTGCATTCCTCGTTCTCTCTTTTGAGGCTTCTCGGAAGTGCTGGTTGGCGTATGAGATTTTGGGCGAGTTAAATATGCTTCTGCGATTGTATGGATTTTGGGGAGGAGATTGAAGTCTTGCATTCTCCCTCATTTGCGATATAGTTTCGTTAATGAAATATATGAAAATATAATTAGATTATATACAAATTCATACACCATTCTATCTATACTTCTGGTATATCTTCAAAATGTTATAACAATTAGAACTACTGAAACAAAGTTAATTAGTAATTGATTTTGTAGTTATTCCAAATGAGTTAGAGATAATATATTTCTTTTTAACTGTCTCTAAGAAGATTCTATCGTTTTTGTTAGCAATTACCTGTAAAAGCATCTAAACATTGTAAGATAGCATCGATTATTTGCAAAATAAACATAAAATTGGATTCTAATTTTGTACATATTATCTAGATGAATATTAATTTTCTCTTAACAACTGCAGCTGAACTATCTAAGAATGTCTGAATCTGCTGTTATAAGATTGAAAATTTAAGTAGATTCCCATTAAATGTTATTATTTTAAGAATCAAAATAGTTAATACTTATGATAAAAATATTCGATTGCTATTTTGTCAAGACTTCCATATTTCAATTTTTAAAACAACTGCCTTCAGTAATAAGTGTACAATTATTATAAATTTAAAAAATTATATATTATTTTTAAAATATTATTCTACAAATGAACGGCTTCGGTTTTCCACAGACCAGCGAAACGAATATTGAAGGCATCGATGGAGGAGGGCTTTGGAATCGAGATCAATGCAGACAGTTAGCAAGGTACACATCCCATACTTTCTTCACAATATCTATTAATATTGCTTTTAAAAATACAGACGCATCATCGAAGCATACGACGGCAACGGGGACGGTGTGTGTGACTCTATTGATGTTGCTAAATGGCTATGCGATTGCTATCGAGGCATGAATAAGAACTTTAAACCCACTGCAACTGATATTGCATCCTACGTTCAGTAAAAAAAAAAATAACCTAAATACAAACATGTTTATATATATAAAGTATATTTTGATATAATGAATCTATGAATACTAATTTGGAATTTTGTTTATAAATATGAAAAAATAGAGTTGTGGATCGAAACAGAAGAGGAAAAATTTCATTTGAAGATTTAGAAGCATTCATTGTTAAGTATTTCTTATCAGGCAGCAGGATGTGAAAGGAGTGGAATAAATGGTATACAATAAAAACATGATAAAGCTGTAGCAATAAAATAGATAGATATAGATTCAATTTATATCATAATGTTGATATAACGACATTGCTTTATTAATATTTGTTTTAAAATAAACTTACTACTGATTCAGTATTAATTTTTTTTTTAAATTATTTTTTTTAACTAAATATAATAAATTAAACTAGTTCCAATTGTATATTATACCTGTTCTACTAGTAGACACTTTAATTAATTCATACTACATTTTACAATCTATAGAATTATATGAAACATCAATAAATAATAAAAAACATACATTTATCTCTTGCTAAGTCTACACATCCAAGGAGACAGCATTACGGACTAGATATGAACATTTAGAACCATTACATAACACTTAAGATAGCAAAATATACCAACAAATGTATATCTAATCACTAAATATCTAATTATAACATTTAATAATTTTCTATTTAAATATTTATTTAGTTTTCATCCTATTTAAAATAGCTTAAACTTTCTGATAAGGACCCTATCGACACCAGTGTTCTTCAGAAATATAACCATATTTTTTATAATGTAATGTAGTGTTTTTTTAAAGATAAAATATAAATAAACAAAATATGAAAAATGGTGAATTACTACTATTTTTTTTACTATGCTTTAGATAGAATAATATATACAAAACCAGTTAACATCAAAATATTTATAAATATAAATAAATAAATTTGACTCTATCTAAATATTCGAAAGATCAACCTCTTATTAATTGAGACAAATGAATCCTTCAAACAACGATTTTCCCATGCCTGATGAATTCGAATTGACCTAGGATCTGCATTTCCTCCTTGACTATCAGTACGATGAGTCTCATCCTCATCTGTTTTTTGGAGACCCAGAACTGGAAGAAGCTCTTCATGCTTCTGCATCTCCGCCTTCCGGGCACCTTCAAACCCAGCATTCGGCCACCCACATCCATATCTCTAGTTCATCTTCCGAGTCAGGCGTTCCCTGTTGTCCAACACGTAACAAGCCTATCAAAAATAAACGAAACCCTGGTCCCAAGAAGCAATCAGCCAAAAGCAGAAAAATCTAGGCAATGGCTTTTCGAATTGAGGATCTATAGAACTAAATCAGGAGGTTGAAGAATGAAAACTGTTGTAAAAAATGTGGGTTTCGAGAAGGGACGGATGGAATCTTAGCAGCAGTTCCTACACTCGAAAAACAATTAGAAAAGCTTCGACTCGATGAGAACACTGTCGAGAACGTAGAAATATCATCAGTTCTAGAAAATCCAATAGAATTCCGATAATATGCCAAACTGATTCCTTCCTCATAATCACCAATAATTGACCGATAATTTTAAAAATTTGAAGTGGATAATAGGAATTGTAATTAGACTTAGACTCCAGGTTCACCTGAATCGATGGATGTTAGTGGACAGATTTGGATTGTGATGGGATTACTCATGATGCTGATGGGTATAAACATCAATGGCTACGACGGAACGGTCGACGTCTACAAAATAACTCGCCAAAATGTGGACTAAATCCGCAGACAAGTCGAGAAATCGGCAGATACGATTGTATTCCCAGTATTCTTCTCTAAGGTTTTCAGTGTTTAAGGGAGTCTAGGTATGAGCAACGAGATCAGCAACTAAGGTTTCGAACTCTAAGGACTCCGACTGGAAAGCATAGATGAAGATGAACTGATGTTTGAAGAACACTTAAACTTCAAACTTAAATATGAAGCCTTAATTGTTATGATGGAGTACATGAAGCAGTACGCAACTCTCTCTTGAATTTAAAAAGGAGTGTGAGAAAATTGATTGATTTCTCTCTTATAATATATATTGTCAAAAGGTAATTATAAAATGACAAAAAAGTTGCCACTACATACTTATGACTGTTTTGTTTTTCTAATTTTAATTTTTATAGAGTTATTGAATGCTTAACGATATTACTTTATATTCTACTTATAATTTATTTCAAAAAATAACATAATCCTCAATAAAAAATATAAATAATTTAACCATAATTATCATATTGTTTTTATTATAATTTATATTTAATATAATGGTTTTTTGAAAAAATAAATTAAACTTTTTTATATACTTTTTTTATCTAACAAACATTCTAAATGAAACAACAGCCATCTCATAAACCTTCAACAGGATCAATAATCAAACCAACTGCCCCCAATCCCCAACCAGCTTTGGAAGCCAAGAAAAGAAGCAAGGCCAGTCTCAACGCCATTGTCACCTCAACGACATCCAAAAAACCTTCTCTGCTCTACAAATCCATCTACCTCAATATGGAGAAGATGCTCGACCGGTCAAAGGATCCCAGCAATTACTACCCCCTCAAAAAGTCATCCGACGATCCTACGAGCAGGGTACTTAGTCGCTAAAAAACCAACAAACAGTAGAATTAATTAATTTATTCAATAATACTAAAAAACAATATGAATTCCCTTAATTTCTAGGATCAGCAGAAATAGGAGCATTCGTAACAGCAATGCCAGCAATGTTAGTAACAACAACGTACAGGACACATCTTCGCTCATTAAGCCGTTGTCAAAAGGGTCTCTGTGCCTCAACAAGGTGGAGTCGACTCTCCTGAAAAATAACTTCTTCAAATAAGCCAACAACAGCTCCTTCGCAAAATACTCAATGAGTAACGAGAACCATAATAATAACAGTAGTTTTGTGCACAAGAATGAAGCCCCAAGGCTCACGAAACATAGTTTCATCTACCACTACATTATCGGCAAAGGAGGTTTCGGCAAGGTCTGGAAAGTGGAGAATAAAAAAAATAGGCAATTCTTTGCCTTGAAATAAATGCTCAAATCATTGTAAAAAAAAATAAACATACAACTCCTATTAAAATTAACTGTCTCATTTTTTCTTTACCAACTGAAAATGTTTTTTTGCATATATATATCTGATAAAAAAACTATTTGAATTTCTATCAATATATTCTATAAATAGGGTTATGGCAAAAAAGAGTATTCAGAGTGTGATGAATGAGAAGAAACTTCTATCAAATATTGACTCTCCTTTCATAGTCAATATGCACTATGCTTTCCAAGACAGATAAACTCTCTTTCTGGCGATGGACATGATGCCGGGAGGAGATCTTCGCTATCATATCGGCACTCGAAAGAAGTTTACTTAGATACAGTCGAGTATTAAATCACTATTTTTCATGCGTCTCTTTAAAATATTTATTAACGATTTCTTAGAGTTTTTTATCGCTTGTATTGTAATCGGGCTTTAGTATCTAAACCATAATAACATCATCCATCGAGATATTAAACCCTAGAATCTAGTCCTTGATGGCAAAGGGTACATTCGAATCACAGATCTCGGAATCGCAAGGATCTATCGGGAACATAACTCCGTCGATACAAGCGGTACCCCCGGCTACATGTCTCCCGAAGTAATTTGCCGACAGGACCACAGTTTTGTGTCAGACTACTTCGCTCTCGGGGTCATCGCCTACGAATTGATGTTTGGCAAGCGCCCATATAATGGTAGGTCTCGCAAGTAAATTCGCGACCAGATTCTCGCAAAACAAGCAACAGTCAAAAGATTAGAGATTCCTGATGACTGGAGCTACGAGTCTGCTGACTTCATTAATCGACTTATCCAGCGAAAGCCACAAAGTCGCCTTGGATTTACGGGGATTCAGGAAATCAAGGAGCATCCTTGGCTGAGAGAGTTAAATTGGAAGAAAATATACAATAAATAAATCGAGTCCCCCTTCGTTCCTCAAATGAAAAAGGACAATTTTGATCAAGACGAGCAAATCACTCTAGATGATGAGGAGCAAGTAGATCTCATCGAAAAGAACGCATTGTTGCTGAGAAGGCCGTAGTACCAGGATATTTTCAAAGGGTATGAGTTCGATGAGGATAGAGAGAGACCGGAGCGAAATATAGCAACAATAATGAGTGGAAACTGTAGAAACGAATTTTAGATTGAGAAAATTCCAACCAACGATCATTCATCCGAAGAGTGGCGAGAAGCAAGCAACTATAGCAAGGAGAGCTCTTACGGTTTAAACCAAGTGGTTACGAATAATAATAATAATAACAAAACAAGCAGCGGATATTCTCGGGTGAGCAAGACTTCGGTCGTCTAAGAAAATATAATAAAGATGGTTGGTGGCGCGTCTAACAATTCTCGAAACAATACAGTAAGCAATTCTCAAAGCAAAGAGAGATCGATGGCGAGAGATTATAGTCGTATTTGAATTAGTTTAACGTATTATATGATAGAATATATGATTAGAAAAACATTTTTTTTTTATAGATTTTTTCGATTGATTAAAATAATCAAACATATCTTGTTTTAAATAATGATTCATTGAATAGGCTGTATTTTGGTATAATATTTTAGTATAGAATCAAAATTAATCAATAGAGACAATATGAGTAAAACATATGTATATATTTTTTGATATTTCACTAACAACACCTTTCCAGTACATGTTTTTATTGATATTATTGTAAAGCATCCAAACAATATTTTATAATTTGAGATAAATCCTTTTTAAACCCTATTACCCAATAATTAATTTGTTAAGGAAAATTAACGCATGAATATATTATACTACACATTGCTAGAGTATGACTCTAATTTTAGACATATACATATAATATATTTATAGCTAAATCAAACCAAGCATAAGCATTCGGAAATACTGTCATTATATCAGATATACTTACAAATAGTTGAAATAAGGAAATAAGCATGAGCCGAAACCTCAAAGTAGACGATGTGGTCTGGGCGAAGGTGAGAGGATACCCATGGTGGCCTGGCTTTGTAAGATATATTCGCTATTTAAATAATAATCTTATATCTCGATTTAGGTGATCAATATAGCACGCGATGCTGCTGGAGATATCCAGTATACGGTTGGGTTTTTCGGAGCTACCACACAGTAATTAGTTTTTTCCCTATTTTTTTTCATTCTTTAATTTGCATTTCAAAATAAATAAAAATAAATACAGTTCTGTTCTTGGGGACGATAAAGTGTTAAATTTTGAATAACACTATACAGATTTTGAATCCAAAGGTCGATCTCAGCGAAAGCATGTCAAGTCTCTTCAGCTGGCGGAAGAGTATCTTAAGAACAAAGGAATTACTATGCAACTCATCAAGAAACCCGGGAAAAGGGCAGCTGTGGCTGGAAGAATTCCAAAACCAGACGAACAGTACCTTGATAGACAGGCATCCGACAGGCCGAGCGTGATGGAAGAAGACGGCGAATCGGAATTGACTCCATTAAGTAATATCTAAGTATGTACTAAATATTTTTGAGAGCTTACCCCATCGTTAAGCAAAAAAACATAAGCAAACTATCTCCACATAGAGCAGAATCAACCTAACATTAAAAATTATGACGTTCCTCGAGGTCCAAATGCCAATTAGGGATCAGCCGCGAAAGAATCGAGCTTTAAACAGTCGGGTATACACGACAGAAAGGGTTCAACTGGATCAGCAAACAATTTTCAACAAGAAAGAGATGCTCCCCGAACTTATCCCAATATATTGATCAAAGACAATTCATAAACAAATGAGCCCCTGACAAAATAGCTTCCAAAAGAAGAACTAAAGGTATCTCCCAGGCCCGCTGAATTTTAAAAGAGATTATCGGGAACGTCATCCCCTCGAAAAAGCGCTTTTGTCGCATCAAAATCAACTAATATGTAGCAATAAGAACCCTCTTCTGAACCGAAGAGGAAACATCAACCAGAAAATAAAAAATAACAGGCGGATACTATAATAGTGTCTAATTTTCAAGAGAAAAGAAGGCATCAGATAAAATAAGAACATTAGGCCATAGATAATGCTTTTATTACCATCCCAGAGGGCGAACCCTGCCTAAAAAAGCAAACCAAGTCTTCACTCACTCGGCTACAACCTCCGAAAACAGTTCAAATATAGGATAATAATTATAATCCATAAGCAGTGATTACTAGCAACCGAGCGTCAATCACTATAAATACCCCCTCTCGTTTAGTAGCCAATTTATCAAAATAGACCGTAGCACCATTGTTGAAACATCATTCTTCCTTCAAATAAAAACTTGATAAAGAATCTCGGCACATCGCGGAAATGGTCGAAAGTTTTAGTGGAGTTCCACGTAAGCTTCTTCACTATCTCTAAACCACCAATATCACCGTACACAACGTCAAAGCGTTTCTCGATTGTGGGGTTGTCCAGATTCTCATGCAAATTCAAGATCCGAAAGCATAGGCCAAAATAGATCACCTAAAAAAGGTCTTGCTAGATAAGTATTTTAAAGAAGGTGACCGGTAATTTTTTAAAATATACATATACTTTAAACGACAACTTATTGATAAATTAAACTCCTATTAGTGCCACGACTACCAAATCCCGAAAAAATATTAATACCAGCAGTGAGGCGAAGTATAAAAGTAAAGATGCCAATCGTTTCGAGAAATAACAATAGTAGTCTGAACAACCTCGACCTAGACAGACCAAAAATCAAAGAATATAAACAAACATACAATCAGCATTAAGCAAAAAGCCTCAAACAAGCAAACCTGTAAGTAAACCGGTGTAATAGGATGAGGACCTGAGTGCCAAGGATGATAAACCTTAATAAATCCGGAAAAGGACTGTACGGAGAATCAAGAAATATTTGGACACGCACAACGCTGAGGAAGAGAAGAGGTAAAAAAATAAGGACGCAGCAAGAGAAATAGAATAGCTTATTCTGAGCAAGGACAAAGGAGTGGGTGCTCGCTATCGGGAGTACACAGCAGAGACAATAAAGCTTTTGGCTCACAATTCATCAGTAAGTTTGGTCAAGGAGTTGATCAAATGCGATGACCTCTTGAACTTTAAGAGAAAGCAAAATATTTGATATATTGTAGATATTTGGGATTCGCTGTAAATAGCGATATTTACTAATCTATATATACCTAGGTACTCATATATATGTTCAAATACATAATCAAAGTTATCAGGTTGATTGTTTAATTAGATTTTTTAAAGGGTAATGTTGTGTAGATGATTATAATAATATCCTCTTTTTATTCCACTTTTCAAACGATAACAACATCTTATAAAATTAGCTATGTTTCTTTATTATACAAATATTTTATAATTACTCAAGGATATGAGTTAGTTGAATTAGGCTGAAAAATAATTTAACATTACGTTTTTAAAAATATTAAATATAATTAGTTACTAAAAAAAAATGATTCACTTTCTAGTACTTCCAGTGCTTTTAATAGCAATAACCAATCAACAAAAATAGTTAGACACTATAGTCAATACGAACCTTACGCTCCGTTTAGATGTACCTTATAAGGATTCTCTCGAAGCAAATATTAGTCGTGTTTATAAAGTCTCCTTGCCTGTCAATGTTTAAGATAAGAAATAGTCATACATGTTCGTGTTGCTTTAACCTTCCCACGGCAGCGACTGGTATCAATCAGAGGTCAAAATCAGCAAATTTAGTAACACCTCCAACCCGACTCACGAAGTTGACTGTCTTGAGATCGGCATCGATTCCTGCATGTTCCCTGGTAACTTTATCGAGCCAAATGACTCTCTCTACGTTAGCGTAAAATGTGTAGAAAAATGTGCCTACGACCTCTACGTTTACTTCAGCCCGAAATATCCGATTAAGCTTGGCAAAACATATTTTGTGAACTTCGAAGACACTGCATACTCCAAAATATTTACTTTAGACTTGAGCAAAGTCAATTTCACTGAACTAAGAGTTACCCTATTAGCTGAAACCACGCTAGTCTCCAACTCCCCAATCAGGATGTTGGCCAACATCGGGAAGGAAATCCCTACAGTTGAAAAACACCAGATCGATGCAGTCCACCTCTGGGACGATGGCTGTGGGTTTTTTCTGAACAAATAAGATTTGGGAAAAGAAGACATGATAACAATCGTGCTAATTGGGCCTGAACTCAACATCCTCAAACTGTCTGCCAACGCGATCCATCAATACGTTAACGAAGTTCCCCTAATAACTCCTTTCTTCGATTTTCTCAGAGCAAATGCTTCGAGAGATTACTATATCTCATTCGGAAATCTTGTCGCTCCTAACGAAACTCTTCTTGTAAAGGTGGCCAAATTCTCTGGGGACTCGATTATCAAGTTTTATCGTGATGTTTTACTCAAGAATGAAATCATCAGTACTGGTTCTTCCCATCTCGGAGACACGGTATTCCGGTTCACCCCTGAGGTTCGGGAAAAATAGATAATTAATAAAACTTTATATTTCAAAGTCTTGACCTAGAACCATATTGCCACTTTTGCGATAACTGCCACCAAGAACTTCAACAATATTAATGTACTCGGTAGCGAGTTGGCCGAACTGGGAGAAATTTATCCCAAAGAAATCGATGTCTACGTAGTGACTGTGGTGACTGAGACTAAAAATATCACAGAAGAAGGCGTAGCAGTGACATTCACTGTCCATAATTATGTTGGTGACACCATTCTGTCATTCAGCTTCTGCAATTAATCAGTGGCTGAAAATTGTGCTGTGAGCAAGTAAATGTTCTATGCTAACGAAACCGCCTATTCCAATGTTAAGGCAAGTCGAATATCAAAAATATCATCAGCCACAACCTATTAAGTTAACGTAACTTCGGATAAATGGTTGGAGACCCATAATATTAGCTACAGAAAGATTAATTTGTTGGTGATTGTGAGAGACGCAAACGAAAGCGTATCCAAATATTCAATTGTTTACGAAAACCATAACAAAATCAAAACACTCAGATAAAATCACCCTGTAAAAGATCGAATTTCTTTTGATGAGCAAAAATACTATCGAGTAGTCTTGCCACCGTACGATGCAAAAGCCATACATGTTCATGTCGTGTAAGTCTCAGGACGCGTGGCTGCTTTAGGTTTCAGATAAGACCCAAGAGGTAAGGAGTTATTTCTTGGATCGACGTTCGCAGTTGCAGGCACATTATATTTTTAAAGTGATATTCAGTCAAAACCAATATACATTATAATAAATGGCGAATAAAATGCTCTCTTCACTCTGACAGTCAGCATTTTAAGAGAAACAGCCTTCAGTAATGATACCAATATCAAAGACAACTTCAACTTTGTCGTAATTCCTGAAAACATTTAACAGGAGTTCAAAATCGATCCTATGACCAACATGATCGTTAAACTTACGCCCCATTACCAACTGTACACCATCAGTACTTCCTCGAATGGAGGTAAAATTGACATATGTGGGGTGTATGATGCTAAGAAGCGTCCTTCAGCGCCCAACTGTGACTTTGTTATCAATAATGATCGCTTCTCAGTCAATAATAAAAAGAATGTGTTTTTAGGGCTTGAGAACCACAACAACCTGTCAACGATAATCAAAATCAAATATTCAGATGCCATGACATGCGAATTGGTGAAAATGGGCGAAATCTTCCAAAAAAAAGTGTCTCAAATATAAAACTCGACTTGTTATAGAGTAATAATTCAAAAACACGAAGATATAGAAATCGTCTATTCTTTGTCATCAATGAAATATAAAGAACTAGAAGTACATATAATCGTAAATTCAGAAGTCTTACTGATTAGCGGGTACGAAATAATCAAAGGGGAATCTCTGATTGAAGTTTGTGGCAGAAATACAAGCACCTGTGAGCTTACAGTTGTGTTCAATAAGCTCAGCGATACAGAGGTGCAGAGTACGGTTCAGTATTTGGATGGCACCACGTCTCTCTTGGATGGGGTTGCTCACAAAGCCAGAGGTTATTTCACTCCAGACGTAGTCAAGTACTTCAGATTTAAAATGCCCAATAAAGTAACTACTAATATCATGCTGGAATCCCGAAAAGGAGAGTATAACTTCTATGCAAAAATAATCGATGAATTCGACCATTTTACTAACAACATTGATTATCCAACGAGCTAACTTAACGACTTTGCAAGTAAAAATGAGTACTATTCAAATTATAACTCTTTAACTATCACAAGTGCCCAGCTAGAACATTCACCATGTGTCCATTGCATCCTATTGTTAACTGTAACTCTCAGTGGTAATTAAAACGTGCCAGACGGCAAGTTCAGCCTTGAAGTCACACAGGGTATCAGAACTCTAAAGGACCACAGCCAAAGTTTTGGATTTCTTCAAGAAGGCTCAACAGCCTTATATCAGTATGATTATCTCGTTGACAATGAAAACAGCAGTCTGATTATTAGTTTAAGTACTTAAAATAAAAATTGTGCTAGTGTTTTCTTGTCAAACACAACGGAGAAACCAGCTTCGTTGCATAATCACCTTGTAAAAACAAGTAGCAACGAATTGATTTATCAAGCAAGCAAAGGCCTCTACTCAATAGCTGTTGAAGCCACCCGGGATTGTCGGTATTCGATCAGCGCGGCAACATCGGGCTTCAAGATACTTGAGCTGACTTCGGGAGTATTCAAAGATTTCTCGCTTGAGAAGGATCAGCTTGGATATTTCTTCTATCTGCATCAACGCGATAGCGAATTCAAAATTATGAGCCTTGAATCCTTCGGATAAGTTTTGATCTCTGCCAATGTTATAAAATATTAAAATATTTAAGATTTGGCAGCAGCTAAACCGATCGCCATCAAGAAATACAATTGGAGCAACCAAAAAGACTTCCTTCGTGTGGCAAAATCTGACCCCACCTACTGTTTTGACTGCTTCTACCTAATAATGATTCAAGCTCTCAAGAAGACCCAATCCTCCGTGATTATCCACTCTGACCATTCCTAAATTCCCATCTCCATCAAGAAAGACATCACTGATAGGTTGGAGATCAATGACATGACAGTTTACAAAATATTTAACTCCAACAAAGTTAATGTAACAATCTAGGTTTTGTATGGTGAAGTCAGCGTTATTGCTGAGGCCAGAAAAACCAATGAAACTAAAACGTTTAAAGCTGGATAACCTAAGGGAATTTGGGAGTTTACTCCCACGAATAGTGATTCATAAATAAATGGCTACAACCCCATCAAATTCAAGGTTAAGACTACGAACCTGGCGAGTCTGTATAAATTTACTCTTGACTCTAACGAGGATATGACAGTAAAGGAACCTATCAAAAAATTAAAAAAAGGACTTCCGACCTATATGTTCATCGGCCAGAAGACGCCGGAGTGCGTTGAGGGGATGCTTGAAGAGAAATAACAAAAGCTTATTGTTGCTGTCTCAAAGATTGATGAATAACAGCTGAGGAATTTGTTAATTACAGCTAAAATAGGCAATAAAACAGTCACCGACTTCAACCGCTAACAAGTCCAAAATTCTCTGTTGCTCAGCTTTAAACTATTTAATTATGCCATCAACAACACCACGCCCTACACTTTCTGTTTCGAGAGCGAAAAGTATTTGTCCTTAACAGTAGTCCCAACTGCGAGTGTAGTTCTCATTCCCGAAGGAACTTCCATCGTAGTCAACAAAGGAGGCAATTTTACTCTGGCGCCTCAGGGAAAGTTAATCATTGAGGTTATGGAATGCGAAGGCACTTCTACTGTGCTGCTCTCCAAAAAGTTTGATAAACTTTCGGGATCTGAGAGTGAAATCCTTCACTGGAGAAGGTTCGGACAAAACTACGTTGTGTAGGCATAGTATTACGGTCCGGTCTTTCTGAATGTGATGGGACCAAAGTCTCTGATCAGATGGATGCATGAAAATGAGAAAGAGAGCACTGGAACTGGTTATAATTTGTTTAGGATTCCAGTGCTTAAGTATCTATTGCTAGATAATAATGTGGTGTTGAAGGTACCGCCCCTCTCCAGGATCGAAGACAAGCAAAACAAGGCATTTATTAAGTCGATTAAGTATACAGCCAAGTTGAGCAACTCTGAAAGTGTTATTAAGAGTAGTGCGCAGTGTGGATACGGTACTGTCCTTGATATGAGTGTCGTGAAATACAATAGTGATGCCGAGCTTTCGGACACCATTCAATTCGCCTTTGATGTAAGATTTTTTTTACTTTTATTGATGAATCTTTGTATTTTCAAAAATATAGTTTAAAACCATTAACGATACTTACGCCAAGAGTTCTTACCTATGGACCACTGTTGTTGCAGAGCTGATCTTGCTTCATGGAGGAGACAATACTATTGAAGAGCACTACAAATTCGTCTACGATATCGAATAAATTAGCTGGGGAGAATCTGTTGTGTTCGAGCATAGCCCTGCGATCGATAGAGCTTTCACATGGTGGTTCGTGGGCATCGCATTTCTGATACTACTGATTGTCGGCCTAGGATTCTTTGCTGCTAAATTCGTAATAATGAGGATAAGGCAGAGATATGTAGGCCAAGAGATTTTTGATGGAAATGATATTTAAATGAAATACGGAGCCGATACTGCTTGATAATTGCATTTAAATGTTATTGGGGGAAAAAATTGTAAAATATTTTGATTTTTATTATATATTTGTTTAAAACATATAAAGATTGTATTATTTTTTTTCTAAAGAATTAGAAATATAAAGTCTATGAAGGTGTAAATTAAAAAAATAGTTTTAATTAATACTTTTTGAATGATTCTCCTTTAAAATTATTAATAAGGTTATGCAATAGGATTATTTAAAAAAAAATTGTTTCTAAAAGAGATTAGTAAGAATAACAAAAAAATTTAAAAAACAAATAAATAATATCAATTATAATAAAAAAAAACAAAAAACCCAAGTCAATCAAAAACAACAACAACAACAAAAAATTCAAACAACCTTGAATACCATAAAAAATGACAACAATTTCCGGCGAACAATATCGAAAGAATAACAATCTGTTCCTCAAAAATATCGAAAACCCTCCCGAACCATTCCACACCTTTGATGTTCCAGGACTTCCTTCCTTCATTCTCGACACCATTAAGTATGTTGGATTCAAGTCCTTTACCCCAATCCAGGCACAGGGACTACCTATAGTTATGACAGGCAGGGATTTCATTGGCATATCCAAGACTGGTTCCGGAAAAACCCTCGCCTATCTGATTCCCGCAATTTCTCATTTGGTGAAGAAAGCTACTTCTCCAAGAGAGACGAGCATTCTGGTGTTAGCTCCGACTCGTGAGCTGGCAATACAAATTGAGAACGAATTTAAGAAGTTCCTCTTTAAATCCTCGATCACCTGGGCCTGTGTCTTCGGAGGAGTCAAAAAGGAATTCCAGAGACCATTAGTAAGCAAAGGGGTGCAGATATTAGTGGCGACTCCTGGCAGACTCATCGATTTTATCGAGGAAGGAACAGTCAACATTGAAAGGGTCAGTTACTTTGTACTAGATGAAGCTGATCGAATGCTCGATCTTGGGTTCGCTCCCCAGATCCGCTAAATCTGCGGCTACATGAATTCTCCGAAACAATCTCTAATGTTCAGTGCCACCTGGCCTTTTTAAATAAAGAAATTGGCAGATCGATACTTGCGAGACGCTGTTCTCCTGCAAATTGGTATTTTGGAGAGGTCGATCAATGATTCCATAGAGCAGGAAACCAAAATAGTCGCCCATCGAGATAAACTTAACGAGTTGATCAAAGACCTGAAGAGAACTCGTGAACGAAGATTGGTGTTCGTGCAGAAAAAAATTGATTGCGAGAACCTCGGAATAAGATTGGTTGATTAAGGGGAGACATGTACCACGATTCACGGAGACAAGGCCCAAGCACAAAGAGACAGGGCCCTGCAGTTGTTCAAGTCGGGCAGGATTAAGATTCTGGTTGCTACCGACGTTGCGAGTCGGGGGCTGGACATCCCCGATGTCGAACTTGTCATCAACTATGACTTCCCAAAGCAGATTGAGGACTATATCCATAGAATTGGCAGAACAGGGAGAGCTGGAAAATCGGGCACCACAATTAGTTACTTGACGGAAGGCGAGGACAATCGTTTGGGAGAGGATTTGATCAAGGTGCTAAAATAGTCAAATAAAACAGTATCTAATGAGCTGATCGCATTCAGTCGAAGAAAAGGCGTCCCCACTAAATATGAGTCTTACCAAAAGAATCGATACAATTAGTAAAAAATATTATTTAAATATTAATATAAAACGACGAATCATATTTTCTTTTAAATCTATAGTTAACCCAATGCCATAACATCCATGGGAAACAGCTCGACTGGGGGTGCATTCGACTCATGGCGCAGTCAAGGACAAAAACAACAATAAATGGAACCTAGATCAATGAAAACTTATGAAGATAATCGAAACAACAATAGATTCGCGGATAAGCAACCATACAGGGTAGAAAAGATTATTCCTAAAATCAGGAAAATAACTAGTAACTAAAATATAAATAAACTTAATAACGTCGAATTTTTATCTATACCCTAACCATAGATGATAAAATATACCATCCGTCTCTCAGCTTTGACTGTAATGAAGTGACCATCAATATCAAATATTATGACACTTGGAGGCTCCAGGCAGACACAATGGTCGTGGCCTATCTCCCTTCTGATAGAGATCACCCGACGACACGCAAACTCGGTAAAAATTTCGGAGTGTATTCCGACTTCCTCAAGAACACTCCCCTGGGCTCCATCAAGACTGTCGAATCCAAGAAAGTTAAACATTTGAACAACATCATCATGTTTAACCTTCCTACCACCCCGGAAGAGGATTGCAGCTTCCTCAACCAGATCCTGCAGAAGGTGATGAAGCAGGCTGCAAAAGAAAAGTACGAGTCTCTCATGTTGCATGATCTGGGAATGGGTAAATATCCCAAAGATATGTAAGCGAAGACTATCCTTTACACGTTGTTTGAGTTGCTGAGAAACTGCGGGGAGTAGTTGGATGAGTTATGCTCAATCACAATTTCGGTGGAAAACGACAAGGAGTTTATGGAATATTCAAAGTTGTACAATGCCATGCTGAGCAATGCCAAGGAGAATAAGATTTTGACTATTGAGGGGTGATTCTATGATCTTACTTTGATTAGTTGTTTATATCAATAAATTAGTTTTAAAAAATAAAAAATAATATAACCCATAATAGAAACAGATATATTTTTCTAATTTCTTCCCTAACAGATGAATATTTCATATGATCGATATACATACTGCTCGACATTAGTCCCATCAAAATTTACTCTAGATACTAATGTAAAAATTATCTATCATATCATATAGCTTAAGGTTTATCAAATATTTTCTTTTTAGTTTTAGCCTAACTTTGCAAGTATAACCCCATTACCTGTGTGCAAGCACGGATCTGTTCTGTTTTATCTTTCTCTTTCTCCTCGCCTTCTTATTCTGATTATGTCTTGCTCATCTTGTTATCAACCACGCCATTCCAATACTTCAAACTGGTGTAAGGATGGGATTTCAGTCCACTCTCCATCTCGCTAAAAGGAGCGAACGTCTCCCAAATACTTTCCATCTGCAGAATACTCACATCCTTTTCTTTGCACACCAAAGATTGTTGCTTAACTGCTTCACAAAATATTTTGATTGCCTTGAGCAGGTCAACCCTTAAATTCTACACAGCATATTCAAAGATCCGTCTTGAGATTTATTGAATTCTTTTGAAGCTGGGAGGACTAATTATAAGGGTAGGTGACATGTTGCTTTGGAGGTCCGGGGCGTAGTTCATAAATATTTGGCATATGCGTTCCTAAAAGTCTGGGGTAGTCATAAAAAACTCAGGAATTTTGTCCAGAAGGTCTCCTTCCATTTCCTTTGCGAAAAGCCTAAAGATGGGATGGTCGTTGGACAGCTTTTCCTGGAAAACTAGTTGGACGAATTGCTGAATAGAATCAATTGTCTGTTATTCAAAGGGCTGGGCCGCCAAATAAGGGTATATAATTTTTTTCCATGCAACTTATTCATCAACACCCATGAGCTACATGCGAGGCAGCAGAGGCACTGGGCTGTGATCCTCGTCGTTGCCGTTGGCCTTGGAGTTTTTCTTGAGGATCGTGTCAATATCAAACTGGTTATTTCTCAGCCGCTCCAATTCAAAAAGAAAGAATCTCGTCATATCGGATGAGGCCAGATCGAGTAGTTCGACATGATATACTTTTCGATAGTCAAGCAAAGATCTCTTTGATTATATAAATATGTATATATATAGGTATATTATTCGGTATTGAATAAGTCAGAATTACATTGGCTTGTTAATATCTTTGGAGACTGTGATTATAGAGTTCGAGTTGGTTCTTGGGCACTTGTATTTTTTTGGAGATGCTCTTATGAATCTGGATTAGGGTCTAAGTAGTTTCCTGCTTTCTTTTTCTGAGCTCACTCATTTGGGAGGTGATCGTTTGCTATACTTTCGTGAATACTTCTTTATAATTATTAATCATTTCAGATAAGTCCTCGAGCAGATGCCTGGACTGGTAAACTTGGGTATCAATGTAGCTGGCGAGTTTCGAAGCGGTTGGGTGGTAGAATCTTAGTAACAACAAAAATAATTTATTGATTGCATTATTGTAATCTTCATCGGATACACGGAGGTGATGGTATCGAGTTCAAGGATAATAGAGCTGAGGTCTTGAACCTTGCGGGATTCGAGTTTGTGGTAGGCTTCGAGGGTCTTCTGGAGAGTCCTACTCGACTTGGAGTGCATAGCCCATTATTCTTAGAAGAGTTTATATTTTTGCTGAGATATAAATTATTAATGAGTGGTACATGATAGTTATCAAGTTAAGCCATGACTGTTTGACAAAGAAGTAGGAGCTTATTCTTTATGATTATTACTGTGTTGGGAAAAGAGGATCTTTTCGGTGTATGCAATATTTTAAATAATGAATGAATATAAAAAAAAACTATACTATTGTATTTTAACGAAAAAACCTAAATTTTGATTTATAATTGCTGGGTTTCTAAAATCAAATATGATTTTAGTACGGTAATGGATAAATTCTATTCTTAACACTTCTGAGTATGAAATAGAACAAAAAGAATCTATTATTTTTTAAGAAAACAGACAAAATTCTATAATTCAATCTAATAACATTTATCATTTTTTTACAAATAAATAAAATAAAAAATGAATCAACCTCGTCGACAGTCGAGTGAAACTCCTTCGTTCTAGTCAGGCCTTGAACCAATAACCAAATTAAAAAGCAGCATCAAAACTCAAAGCCATATAGGAAGCACCATCGCTGTTTTGTCCACCTCAAACAATAATCATAATGATCACTCGAATTCCCTATCATTAGAATATTTTAATAAAGATTTGACGTCAGGGGGTTTCAAGCACAAACAGATCCTCGATTCGAAGCTTTAACCCCCTTCTTCCAACCGTGAATTCCAAAATTAACAATAGTAAAGCTTCAGCATTGGCTATACGAACCAATAGGGTAGCAATTTGTTCGGATAAAGACCAAGTTTTGTATTGGATCTAGGACAAGAATAGTACAATCATCGCTATCACAACACCAATCCGAACGATATAACTCGGAAGGGTCGCTATTCAAAGACTTTGGGGAAGCTGGCGAGGTTCATGAATAATAAATAGACGCTGAGAATCGAAAAATAAGAGTAGATAAGCAAAAAACGAGAGTTGATTAAAACAAAGCAGGAACGATCAATGATGGTTTTAAATTAAAAAAGACATTTCTATGAGAGGCAAAATAGTCGAAAAAGGCTTTAGTTTTAGAAGCGATTGGAAAGTATAGAAAAAATAAAAAAATAACTCGAAGAAAATAATTAACAATTAAAAATAAACATCGAAAAAAATGTGACGAGGAAAAGGTAATAAAAATATAGAAAATACAAACAAATTGGAATATAAATTTATCTACAACAATATATATATATATTTTATCATCTATACTGATGACAATTGAAAAATAGTAATATAATAGATCAAAGAAATAAGAGAACCTTCATCGAATAGCTTCTAATGTTCATAAAAAACTATAAGAGAAGTTGAAGAGAGCAGTGTAAAACAGGGAGAAACATTAGAATATGAGTAGAATCCTCGCTGATCCGAAACGAAGGAAAAAAATAGAGGAGGCTATTTCGACCACAAAAACCATAAAACTACATGACTCCAAGCTGGAGACTCGTTGTTTCTTGAAAGCAATCCAGAATGTCAGTGTGGAAGACCGTAAGTTAAGCCAGAATATCAAAGATATTTAAGCTCGCAGATACCACTATCTGCTTCCCAAGATCTCCGAGCAAATTAAATAAGATGAGTAAGAGTTAGAGTTCAGCCTAATGCAGCAACAGATAAAGAAGGTGAAGAAGATAATGAAGAGTGTGACTCTCATCCGTAACACGTACAAATGCCACGAGACTTCCGCGACTGAAAAATAAAACTATTATCCGAAGATCTAGAATGAGCAAGGAGTACACTCTTCCTTATTAATCAAAACTCACCCTAATAATAAATCACAACTGTAACATATTGAACGGGGTTAGAAAAGCGTGTTGAGTTTGACGGCACACGAAATTAGAATTCTACATATTTTTAATAGAAACATGGCAGATAACAAACTGTATGAAAGGCTGGGAATTACAAAAAAAGAGAAGCTTTGTCAATAGTTAATGGATGATGTGATAAGACGGGTCAAACTCACCTGTTCGGAAAGTCTGATTAAGTAATAGTAAATTCCTCACGAGACTATTTAGCGAATTCTCAAAGAATGCTCTCTCTGACTTTCGATCAATATGATAAATGTATATTTCAATCCTGCTTTTAATTAACTATGGTTATTCGATACTCAGCATAATGTTTTAGGATTTATAAATATTTGAAAAATTATTGATATTTATATATAAAATATTTAGAT